>CAIGRP010059539.1:0-14282 GCA_903798385.1 Fraxinus cuspidata | reverse complement strand
ATTACAATTCCCGGTAAAACAAATTTTAGGCAATTCAATTCCCTGTAATTCATTTTCTTTCCACCCAAATTCCACCTTAACAATCAAACAGACCCTTATGTCGTTTAGAAGTTTATTTCATCACACAACTTCAATTTATCTCGATTTAATCATTTAACGTTTATTTTTATTGCAATAAGACCATTTCATCTCTAGTGGATACCATTGTAGTAAAAAACTGTGGCACAAATCAATGTGAGACTATTTAAAAAAAGAATAATGTTCGCGGAGACCGAAGGTCACGAGTTCGAATCCTCTGTCAATACTTCCTCGGTCGAGCCCATCGCACAGGACTTGCCTAGTACGGTTTCTCTCATGTGTGGTTTGCAGGCTACTGTACATGGAGCGAGGTTTACCCATGTCAACAAAAAAAAAAAAAGAATAATGTTATCTAACACTACTGATAGTAGAGCACCCGTCTAGTAGTAAAGGTGTGTTGGGTTCAATTAATTACAAAAATATAGGAACGTTTAGCTGAATTTATTGAACATATCATACCCTTATATATAAGCAAATCCAAGCATATGAGTAGTTGACAAAGGCTGTATATGTCGTATAAAGCATTATTATATGACAATTTGCTGAAGTTTTTGTGCATGTGCATATATGTACATTATATATATTCTTATAAGCTAATCCAAGAATGTGAATAGTTGGCAAAGACCGTTTCTAATGATTCTTAATACACGTGTTTGAATAGGAAAATAACTCTCTTTTTTTATTAGCCTGCCATAATTTCAATTAATCAGCCACTCAATTATTCTTAGTAATTATTAGTTTCTTGAGACGAGCAATAATTTATTTACAATATTTTATTTTATTTTTTTGAAGGAAAGAGAACGGCACTTACTTAACTTATATTGATAAGCTCTCACTTATGGTTGAACAAAATCGTGGTTACAAGTAGTGGAATTAATAAAACTCAAAACAATACAATAAATGAAAGTGAAAGGAAGGACAACCACTGGAATCTAAAACAAAACAACTTATCATAGACTTGGTGAATTCTCTAATATAGATAGAAAATTGGGAGTGTCAACAGCACCATCTTAGCTAAAGAGTCGGCAACAGAATTCGTCTCTCTTAAAACATGGTTGATTGTTAAATAAACGAAATCCGCCAAATTAACAATCGCATCCCAAACTTGTTGAAGAGACCAAGGAATAATACCCAAATCATTAAACCAATGACACACCACGTGTGAATCAGTTTCAACCCATAACTTTTGAAACCCCCAAAAGATAGAATAATACAAACCCAATTTCAAAGTCATTGGTTCCGTCATGGAATTAATAGTTTCCCCAAGAGAATGAGAGAAGCCAAAAACACATTTTCATTTTCAATCTCTAAGCACCCCACCACAACTAGCTCTACCAGGATTGTTACAACTAGCACCATCAATATAAGCTTAAGAATATCACAAGGGGGACGGGACCATCGAATAAAGAGATGAGCCTTAGTGATCAAATGTAACGCAACATATTTAATTTTCATGACTATCATGTCTGCTTACATCTTGCATTAATATTGCATTAGATCTTGCATTAATATTGCATTTACTCCTCAAATTATATAATTATCTTTACCATAACTAATTATATTTTTACCGTGGAGGGTGTCTTGGATGCACTATGCAATCGACGTGCTTATTAATTTAAATTTAATAAAAGTCTTAGTCTTAGTAAGTTAGATTAAAATGTACAAAATATATTTTATTATGTGCCTTTTGACTCGTCTTACTTTTGCATTGAATTTAGGTGTATTTTCTCTTTTTAATAAGTGTATTTTTGTACTACTAAATAAACAATATAAATTGATGATGATGATGATATTTAGACAACATAATAATAAAATTTTAAATTGGTAAGATAAATTAAATGATTTTAGTTAACGAAAAAGGATAAGTAATATGTATTAAAGATTTAATTGTACGAATCACGCCTAATTAAGTGTGATTAGATTTTAAATTAGAATTCATACCTTAATGGTTCACCACACTTCCCTTAAATGTTGGCTCCACCATAAACGCACTCATTCTATGCTCCCGTCTGAAGATCTAGTGTTGGACATGAAGGTATGAAATTTTAACAGTATTTTATGTAATGGTTGAAATTTATATTCAATAAGCAATTATTACATATCAATTGATTTATATTATAATAATAATTTCATTCAATAAAGTGGCGTGCAACTGCGCAAGTGTCTACGTAGGGTATTTACATGTTGTATGAAATTTTAATAGTACATCAATTGAATGTTGAATTTTATATTTAAAAGTAATCATTACATTTCAATTTATTGGTATTAAAATAATAGTTTTTATATTATTTTTATAGGATGTAGAATAATGTGCAAATTGTATTCATATCTATATGTACCTGTATGTATACGTGAGTAGGTGTAGGAAAAATTGGGTGCTGGTAAATGCATTACGTGTACAGTGTATCGACTTCGAAATGGGCATAATTATTTCCTGTATGTACATGTAAATATATAATGGTGTGTGCATGTATTTGTATGTACATGTAAATATATAATGGTGTGTGCATGTATTTATATGTGTATGTATACGTGGGTCACTGTGTACATGCATAAAAAGGCATGCCTGTTTGCATAATTGTCTCTACATGTATATATGTATAATTATAAAAGTGCGTGCATATGTATGTATAGGTAATCGTGTGTGTGTGTGTGGATCACAAAATCTGCATACTATATTTTTTACTGTATATATTTTTTTCCCCCTTAACTAATGCTCATTGGACAGACTCAATAACATGAATAGAGGAATGGGGTGATGTGGCCGATAATAATTGGATGTTGTGTTTTTTTTTTTCAAACTGTCTAATCATGTGCCGACATGTATTCCCCTATTTTTGCACATATCTTTGAGCTTGTTTGTTCTCCCCTACACCCCACCCCACCCCACCACCTTTGTCCATCTTATCCACCCACCTCCTTTTATCACATATAAATTATTAGTCTATTTTTCATGTTAATTTTCGATATCAATACGGGATGTCAAACGAAGTCAATTTATTACGGGGTTGTTCTCTTTGTATTTCAGTTTTGTGTTTTGAGTTTTGAATTCATTTTGGATTTTGTGCTTTGAGTGTCCATTTTGAAATTGTTGAAAATGTATTCTTTTGGCATTTTGAAAAATTGTTTTGAAAACACCCAAAACGCGTTTTGAAAATATTGACTGGATTGTAACTGAAAACATGACAAGTTTGTCGTTTTAAGTTTTCTTTGTAAATTTTTAACTTGTTTTAAAAAACGCGTTTTCGAAAATGGGAAATAAAACGTGTTTTCATTGTTTTGAAAAATAAAAAACAAAAACGATTTAAAAATGGTAAAGAGAAAATGCCCTACGTTTTTCATAATATTACAAAGTACTCACGGCCTAATTTCCCACATCATTAACGGGGAGGGAAACGACCAACCTTAGCAAAAGTTACGATTCGTCAAATAGGTCATTTCAAACTAGTATTTCGATAATTTCGATAACATGCTAACTGTAAAAAATCGTTGGGAATTGTACGCTAGCCAAATTCACAAATAGCCTATGTCACCTTGAAACTCATTTTGAGAACTATATTGTAGATATATCTAACAGACCAAATGAACATAAAAATAATTAAACGAGCGTCTTAAAAAGAGACGCGTAACTCTTATTTTCTTTAAAAATTTTCAATTATTTCAATAACGGCTATTATTTTTGCGCAACAATTATTAATTATAATTTATATTATTTTATTAGAATATTTTCACATGGTTATGACGTCAAAAAATTTCAAATCATTACACAAAATATAATATAATAGCATTGAATAAGGTTTAAATTTGAATTATTTAATAAATAAAAATGTAGATTAAATGGAAAAATAATAATTCGAACTTGAACCTTATTAAATATTAATTTATTATATTTTGTGTAAAGACCCAAAAAATTTTGGTGTGATACCCATGTAAAAATATTCTAATAAAATAATATTAAATATATTAAAAACTTTGTCGCCTAATAAGCATCAATGAAATAATTGAAAAAAATTAAATAAAAGATGAGTTATGCGTCTCTTTTTGAGACCCTCATTTAATTATTTTTTACGTCCAAACAATGTCCGTTTAAATTATTCGATATGTCTACAATATACTTTTCAAAAGGAGCTTCAAGATGACATAGGTGATTTGTGAATTCGGCTAATGTACAAATCCTCAACAAATTTTTAAAATTAGCATGTTATCAAAATTTTCGAAATATTAGTTTGAAACTACTTACTTAGACACACAGTAACTTTTGCTAAGAATGGCCATTTTGCGCGCCGTTAAGGATGCAAGAAACTAGATCGTGAGCACTTTGAAATAATATTAAAATGTAATATTTCGATTTCATTTGACATCCCATAATGATATCGAAAATTGATATAAAAATTAGGAAAACCATTTATATGTGATAAAGGGGGCCGTGTGTAGGGTGCGTGGGTAAAAAGTGCAAAGGTGGTTGGGTGGGATGTATGGGAGAAAAACAAATATAGAAATTATTATTTTAATACTTATTAAATTGGTTAGTATACATTTGGTGGATGATTGTTACAGTAATTTCCATTTTATTATTTTATGAACCTTAAAAGTTTTTGTTTACCCGTTGGATTTTATAATAATAATAAATAAAGTTAATACAATGGATCAATGATATGGTTTCGTGAGTGTATTTCATCGAAATCTCTAAATAAAAGATAATGAATTAGGATTGTGGACACATTGACTTCGTGAGTGACTAGGAACGTCTCAATTTGCTATTCGAAAAGCAAATTGCTAAGACTCAATGTGGGTAAACCTCTCGTTATCTTCATGCGTACATTATGTGTTAACCAAATTTGTTATTGTGTTACCTAAATTGCTCTTGTGTGAATATGATATTTGATTATTACATTTTATATCATTTATGCTTCTCTTGACATAATCATACACGTCAATGCATCCATAACAATACATGAAATTTCAAGAAATGTTTCAAATGTCAATGAGTGAATGAATATTTTAAAGAGATATGCATCTCGAATACATTTATTATGATACGTTTATTCCATGAAGGTGTGAGTGGGAAATGAGGCGTCGGGGACCGACGCACCCAACCAATGTTCAATGATGAATGTTAATGTTAATTTTAACTGCTTCGCGGTACTACCGGTATATTCAATCGGGTTCCAAATTACATGGCCCACTGCATTGTGATTGGTTACAGGATATATATCAAGTGAGCCCAAGGATAAGGTTTTAAAGAAATGAAAGAAAGGGGATACATATTGAGAAATGCTTTTTATTATAAAGTAATATCATGAGCATGTATCATATGCATAAAGTTTGATTACTGAACGTTAGCTCATTCTACATTACCCCTCCCCCTTTTCAGAAGATGAAGACAAGATGATTCGAGACGACTTTTGGTGACAAGACTCAGCATTATCACATTTAATTATTGACTTGGTTTTATAAATAAAGTCAATGTTCAATTTAATTATTTTGCATATTATGATGTCCAAGTTATTTTCAATAAATGAAGTCATTGACGTTTATTAGGTTGAAGAAAAATGTAATTCACTTTCCACATTTATGATTCGAAGAGAATATTAAAAGATAATACTTCCAGATCTAAGTATCTAGATTTATGGGTGTTACGTCAAAGAAGTTTAAACCATACGAAGACAATAAAATGTAGCATGAAG
This sequence comes from Fraxinus cuspidata, assembly GCA_903798385.1. Classification (NCBI taxonomy): domain Eukaryota; kingdom Viridiplantae; phylum Streptophyta; class Magnoliopsida; order Lamiales; family Oleaceae; genus Fraxinus; species Fraxinus cuspidata. The sequence goes on along the minus strand of CAIGRP010059539.1, from coordinate 8,517 downwards.
ATGAGTGGGAGTAGAACGTGATGGACGGAAAAGTGGATTTAATTCAACCAACGAGTGCTTTACTTTGGAGCAAATTCTATCACCATTGACCGAAACCTCCATTGTATCTAGTCTTATTGCGCGGAAGCCAAAGCTCCCAAGCAATTAGCACAGGGGTCAAAAGAGCAAGAAGGTGGACTTGCGATGAACCATTAAATTGGTGCAACCAATTAACAAGAAATGCATGTCAAGAACTAGCTGAAACAATTTGAGCCCCAAAAATATCAGTAAATTAAATGAACCCAAACATGAGCCGCAGGTTCGCTAGTATGGAACAGGTGCTCAATGTCCTCCTTTGAATGAGAACAGCAGTAACATTATAATACCAAGCAAATGCCATGACTTCTAATAATACCATCCAGTGGTATTATGCCACATCGAACTCGCCAAAAGAAAATTGAGATTTTCACCTGGAGCAGCTTATTCTAGATCAATTTGAAAAGATGAAGTTTGTCATTGGTCTCACGTAAAAGACTCGAAGCCGTATTGGTAGAGAACAATCCTGATGAAGTAGGACACCAAATAAGTTCATTCGGCATGTGCTTTAAACGAATTGCCTAAGTATCAATGGACGTCACCAAATTGTCACCTTCCAGCGGATGAAGAAGATCAATTTTTCATGTACCCTCTATACAAACATCTTTCAACAGTAACCTTGGCTCATTACTAAACCATCTTTGGTCATATAAAGAACCAAAACCTGACCAGTTCGCATACCAAAATGAGATGTTCCCTTCACTGACCCTCTACCTACTTTGGTCATGAATAAAAGGGAAGTGTGCACTTAAATTACGCCAATAGGAAGACGTACCAAGACCAGGTGAGTAAAAACTCATGTTAAAATTTTCACTCAAATATTTCTATCGTATGAATGAAGCACATAAAGAATAACCCGTCAAAACTCTCCACAAGATCTTACATTGGAGCGAGGCAAAAACATCAAATAAATTTCGAACTCCCAATCCCCCTTTGTCAATAGGAAAATAGAGTTTCTTCCAAGTAATCCAATGATATTTGGAATTACCCTCATAATCACCCAAAAAAAATTAGCATAAAGCAGATGAAGTTTATGAACCACTTTATCGGTAGGGCATATCATTGCATTAAATATATAGGCATAGAGGCTAACACCGATCAAAGAAGAGTAAGCTTACCTCCCCCAACAAAGAAGCTTACCTTTCTAGCCAGCAACCTTCCTACGAACTTTGTCATCTATCAGAGCAAATAATGAAGAAGTACAGTGACCATAACATATAGGGGACTCTAAATAAATGAAAGAAAGAAAGCTCTCCTGAAAATTAGTAACAGAAGCAATAATCCTTTGACGAGGAGCTTTTTTTCGATGAACAATAAAGGAGCTTTTCTGACCATTCATAAGCTGGGCAGAAACTTTCTCATAAGAATGCAAAAACTCCATCAACACCCCGAGAGAGCCCCGAGAACCATTGGTGAACACTAGAAAATCATCTGCATATAATATGTTAGGTTTTTAGTGTTGGCAATTATGTGGACAAAAGGACAAATTTGTAACGTATTGTAAAAACTAAGGACCTAGGGTGCAATTTGTATAAATTAACTTTTTGCCTAGTTGGCGCTCGAGCGACAAAAATAGAATGCTTTCGGCCGCCTATCGCTGAGCTCTCGCTCGAGTGACAGGTCGATCCAAAAAACTCTATTTTACTGTTTTGAAGTATTTTTTCCAGCCCATTCAACCTAATCACCCTCTCTTCTAAATACCCAAGCTATACACGAAAATTAGTGTGGTTATTCATTGTACTTATTCTCTAAATACATTCATATTATTCTTTGAAGATCCAAGAACATATTCATACATTGAGTCCATATTTTCTTCTTGAGATCATACAACCACATATTTGGGAAAAACATCAAACTCATTGAATCTGAAACACCACATACTTCCTATTGGTCATAGGAAGGTACTTTCTCTCTTGAACTTCAGAGGTTGAGAGAGGTTGGACTACAAGCGCAGGAAGATCATAAGGCCTTGGAGCAGGTTTTTGGAATTCCACTTGGAAGAGACAATTGCATAAGATCTTATAGCAGGTCTTGAAGTTAGCAGGAAATAGATCAGGAAGTCTAGTGGAGTTGGCTAGATAATATATGATTGTAACTTACTCTGTATTGTCTATAATGGAGGTAACTAGCTTGGTCCCAGAGTTTTTACCCAATTGGGTTTCTACGTCATCAATTTTGTGTTATTTACTGCTTTCCTTATTACGGCAAAAATTCAACATATGATAATTGGACCTGTATGCTTAGTCATCTAGAAACAATTAAAAGTGACTTGATGTTTTTGATTGATTAATTCCGTACATACGGTCAAAACTAAAATCGGTTAAGTAACATTCATCTGATAATTTAAAAGCCTTTAAATTGGTAATCCGTGACATGTTTAGTGGTATCCAATGCGACACCTGAATTTTTCAATTGGTATTAGAGCCAAAATTCGTCCTTTGATCCATATTATCTAGATGAGTAAATCATTATCTATCCCACCATATTCTGATGACAGTAATTATGCCTACTGGAGGTTAGGATGAAATCCTTTTTAAAATCCATGGATGAGCATATCTGGTTTAGTGTTGTGAATGGTTGGGCTGCACCTAGTTTTATGGTTAATAATGAAGTAATCCCCACCCCTGTTGCTAATTGGACTAGAGTGAAAAGCTTTACATGCTCTATATATGGCAGTATCCCCGGAAAAGTTTAGGCGAGTGTCTATGTGTGAGGTAGCCAAATAGGTTTGGAATATTTTACAAACCATACATGAGGAAACTTAGGCAATTAAGAACTTTAGGTTGCAGATGATGACAACTAGGTTTGAAGAGATTAGAATGAAAGAGAATGAGACTTTTGATGAATTCTATACGAGCTTAAATGATACAGTAAATTATATCTTCAACCTAGGCAAGAGAATCCTGAAGCCTAAAATAGTCAGAAAAATTCTTAGGTCCCTACCAGAAAGGTTTAGACCTAAAGTCACGGCAATAGAGGAGAGTAAGGACTTAGATGTCATTAAGATTGAAGAGTTGGTTGGATTTTTTCAAACTTATGAACTTACATTAGGTAAACCTAAAATTGAAAAGTCAATTGCCTTGAACACCATTAGATATGAAGATTCTGACTCCACACATTCAAATTCCTCTAACGAAGAGGAGTTTGCATACTTTGCTAAAAAATTTCGAAAAATGCTTAAGAATAAAAAGAAAACTAAAGAGAGACAGCGATGTGATTCGAAAATTTTCTCTAAGAATTTAGTTCTCAAGAAGACGATCTCGATCCATGAGATGTCATAAATGTCGAGGTTTCGACCACGCTAGGAGTGAGTGCCCTAATAGTAGGAGAAATTTGGATAAGGATATGAATGCTACTCTCAGTGATAACAAGTCTAACTCGGACAATCAGGTGAGAAATCCACTCGTAAGGAAAGTAGAAAATATATTGCCTTTACTACTAGATTTAGGAATGAATCTGACAAGGGGAGTGAGAAGGCTAAGAACATAAGTAGTGGTGAGAATTTAGAAGAAGATTCTGATAGTGAGGACAATTATGATAGTAATGGAGATATTCATGAGGCTTATGATAGAATCTATGAGGAGAGCGTTAAGATTCTAACTAAAAATAAAGTCTTAGGTACGAGAGTCGAGGAACTTGAGTTGGAGAAAGAAAAACTTATATCGTACATTCAGGAAGCTACCTCTACCCTGAGTGAGTTGAAATCCATGAATGAATCTATAGATACCCAGGTTAGGAATCTCACTAGTGAGCTTGACAAGACCTCTAGGAGAGCTAATGAGCTCACAGTTGAAAAGGAAACCATAGAAATCCATGTTAAAAATCTTTTGAGCAACGTAGAGCATTCCAAGTCTCTGAGAAGACCTCTAGGAGAGCTAATGAATTGATAATTGAAATGGAAACATTAGAAATCTATGTTAAAAATCTTCTGAGCGACCTATAGCATTCCAAGTCTCAACTTTTTGCCTTTTCTAGTGCTTCTATAAAGTTAGATAACATTCTAAGAATGGGCAAGTCTGCTGGTAATAAGGGAGGTCTAGAATAACAATGATCATAATGTTACTAGTACGTCCAAAATCACATTTGTCCATAACCAGTTTAAACATGTGCCTAACCCTGAACCTAAGAATAAGGGAGATGTAGGATAGAGGCTTACTAGACAGCGTAGGACCTGCCAACCTAGGAATAAATATCAACGATCTCATAACTTTGGTCCTAGTTTTATCCCTACTTGTTTTCATTGCGGCAAGTTAGGACACGTAAAGCTTAGGTGTCGTCACTTTCTGAACGGAAATAGAAATTGAAACTTAAATAGAAATAAGAATCGGGGTACTGATAAAGAGAGGTTCTTTCTTTCCTTAATAAATTAAGAGAGATCTCTCGATAAAGAATCTTCACTCAAAATGAACAATAACGAGGAGAGACGATCCCCTTATCGAAGATCTCAGGAAGGTGCAAAGAAACCAGCTTGTTCTCCATTAATTTTTACTGATAATTTAGGAGAAGAAATAAAATTACGAATAAGAGACACTCAACCATCAACAAAACCAAAAGCTCTCAAAATAGCCAACAAGTAGTCCCAATCCACACAATCAAAAGCCTTGGCCATATCAATCTTAAGAATAGTATTACCTCCACGTGAGTGCTTGCTTAAATGCTGGACTAATTCTTGAGCTAGAGCAATGTTCTCAGAAATCAAATGACTCGCCACAAAGCTACCTTGATTCAAAGAGATAATTCTAGGAAGCACCTTAGACAAACGATTGGCCATAATCTAGGCAATAATTTTGTAAAGCACCTGACAAATACTTATTGATCTAGGAAACAAATGGTGTTAGACTTGCCTTTCTTGTAGATAAGGGAGATGACAGACGCACCTAACGCATCTGAACAAAGAGCCCCTACAAAAAACTCATGGACTGCCGCAATAAGATCATCAGAAATTATAGTCCAAGCATGAATATATAAGGACGAAGAAAAGCCATCATGACTCGGTTCAAAATCCTCTGGAATGCCTTTAACGACGTCATGCACTTCATGCTCTGAAACTGCAGAAAGGAGCATATCACTAGTAACCAAATTAGGCACAAGAGAGAGCATGGGAGATAGATCAAGACCACTCTCTGTTGAAATTATATGAAACTTTAGATCTTAAAAACATGAAAATCTAATTGATTTATTGTCAAGATCCTCCGTGTCAATTCACCAAGAAAATTAATAATGCGGAACATACCTTAATTCTTTAGGAATAATATTTTAATAATGAATCTTGATTCCGGATCTTGAATTTTGATTATTGGCTATTTTGATTTTTGAGTTCTTGATCTTGATTTTGCTTCTTGTTCCATAATCTTGAATGTCATGATTTTCAATTTAATTGTTCCAATCCTTCTTCTTAATTCTTGATTTTTCAATCCTTGTTCTTGATTGTGGATTTTGGATCTTCCTATATGTTTTCTCTTGTATTCTTGTGTTGATGGTTTGACACAAAGAATGAGAAGTTACATATGAATTGGGGACCATAACCTTATTTATAGTTTCCGTATGTATTTGGTCCATCGTCAAATACGACCATAATAGATCTGATCTCTACACATATAATCCATTCCACACTTTATTTAGATGCTCTAAGTCCAACAGTTTAATTCTTTATTAGATTACTTTAATTTGGCTAAACTTTAAGATAGGCCCACGTGACAAATTAATAAACAACACTCTCCATTTCACTTCTTAAATGGCTTTTAAAAAAAATCAACAACTTTCCTAAAATCTGCTATTTACATGTGAGAACACCAGAAGGACCCATAATTTCACTAACATGCATAAGCCATGGCATGAAAAAATGCAGTATTGCGGTCTCCCTCGTTAAGCCATTTTAGCCGACTTAGTTGCTTTCTATAAATCTCTTCCTGGAGAAGTTGATGGTCGTAAGTGTGTTTCAAATCCACAAGCTCATTTGTTATTAATATAAGTAAAAACTGAGATTCGAACATTATGTGAATGAATCAGTTTTCATTTAAAATTAATACAAATGCATGGAAAAATAACTTAAAAGGGTTAGTTGGGGAAGAAACATGTTTGGTGAAGTTTAGATTATAATTTAAAGTTGATGAACATATTTTTTATCTTTTTAAGGATTCAAAACTTATTACTCATTTTTATCTACAAACCATGCTTAAATATTTTTTTCAATGTTTTTTTCTTATTGTTGCTCTTGGTCGTAAATTTATTGGTTAAAACATAATTCACGCAAGCGATGAGCAAATGATTAGTACAAATGTTCAATAATCTTGGAGATATGTTTTAAACATCAATTATTTAGAGTATTACAATCTAAGGTTTAGTGCTCTAATCATATAATTAACCAACAAGCAATTTCATTAAAGTTTCTTGTTACCATCAGTTACCAATATTAAAATTAAAATTTGGGCCGACCTTTCAAATTTATGCATGTTGATGAAATGTTAAAGAGAGGAAAGCCAGACACAACTAGGATAAATGGTGTTCTCATGTAGTAGACACTAAAATCCTTCTAGTGTAAGGTTGAGAAGTAACTCGGTACTTGAACAATGTGCTAGTTTTTTCTTAAGAAATTTCACAAAGGTCGCTTGGAAGTTCATTTCATCACGCAACATCAATCATCTCAATTTGATCATTTAACATTTATTTTTATTGTAATTAGACCATTTCATCCCAAGCAGACACCATTGTACTAAAAAATTGTAGCACAAAATCAAAGTGAGACTGAAGAATTCAATAAAAAATATAAAAAAGAACACAAAGAATTACGTGGTTCGGCGCTAGTGTGGCAAACCTACATGCACGGGAGAAGAGAGAAGATTATATTCACTTATGTATGAAGCATTATAATGACACATATATAGTCATATTACAACTAGGTTGCCTTATTATAGATGAGACAATCATGGAAAGAATATAACAAATTATGGATTCATTCCGATTATCATCATCCAATATTCTCCAAATCATGCCATAATATTTTCTTCCATATTAACAAATATTCTTCAAATCACCAAATATCTCTCTTCTCCAACACTCCCCCTCAAGTTGTGGCGAAAATATCGATAGAGCCCAACTTGGACAATATTTCATGAAATTTGATAGTTGATAAGCCTTTTGTGAAAATATCACCCAATTGATGGCTGCTACAAATTAAGGGAGTGCAAATAACTTTGGCTTGGACTTGTTCTCGTATAAAATGAAGTCAACTTCAATGTGTTTTGTCCGCTCGTGAAAAAACTGGATTGGAAGTAATATGTATAGCAGATTGATTATCACAAAACATCTGGGAGGGTTGTGACGAACTAAAGCCCAAATCCTTCAGCAAAGAGCGAAGCCAAATCATTTCACTGGTAGTAGAAGCCATTGCCCGATATTCGGCTTTAGCACTAGAACGTGCAACAACGTTCTGCTTCTTACTCCTCCATGTCACCAAATTTCCCCAATAAAAGTACAATATCCAGTGGTAGATATGCTATGAACATCACTACCAGCCCAATCTGCTTCTGTATAAACAGAAATAAGAGAATGACCATTTTTACACATCCATATAGCTCTTCCAGGTGACCTCTTGAGATGATGCAAAATTCGATTAACGGCATCCATTTGTGCAACTCATGGAGAATGTATAAAGCAACTAACAATGCTGACAGCATATGAGATATCAAGTTGAGTAATTGTGAGGTAAATTAGTCTGCCCACCAATCTTTGGACTTAACCCATATCAGATAATGGATCGCCATCAAGTGTTAATTTGGAATTACACTCTATACGCGTCCAAGCTGGCTTATCACCTAATTTTCCATTGTCTTTTAACAAATCTAATACGTATTTTCTTTGGTTTAGTAATATGCCCTTTTTTGAATATGCAATTTCTAATCCGAGAAAATACTTCAAAACTGCCAAATCTTTAATAGAAAACTGTGTATGAAGAATATTTTTTAGCCTTGATATTTTAGCAAGATCATCACCAATAATAACGATGTTAGCAAGATCATCACCAGTAATAACAATGTCATCAACATAGATCAAAACAATAACAATACCTTTCATACCTCTTTTCACGAACGAGGAAGAATCAACATTACTCTTCTTTAAACCATTCTTGACAAGAACATGACTTAGTTTGACATACCATGCACAAGGTGATTATTTAAATCCATATATGGATTTTCTTAATCTGCATGTGAGATCACTACGACCTTTCAGCCGATGACCTGGAGGTATACTCGTATAAACTTCTTCATCAAGATCACAATGTAAAAAAGCATTCTTCACATCTATCTTAATCAATTACCAATCTTGATTGATGGCTAGAGATAAAAGAACACGAAACGTGTTCACTTTGGCAACAGGAGCAAATGACTCATTGTAATCAACTCCATAAGTTTGGATGAAGCCTTTTGTAATAAGGCGTGCTTT
>CAIGRP010059534.1:0-15062 GCA_903798385.1 Fraxinus cuspidata | reverse complement strand
AACTTAACTAAATAAAATGTAGATCACGATCTCCTACTATCTAAGAGTGACGAATCCTCTATTGATCATTCACAACCTTCATATGATTATTGGCATACCCAAACGATGTTATATTAGCGATCCTTGTATTAGCGACCCTTGGCAAAGCAACATTCAACATCACCAAAGTATGATTGTCCTCATATAAAGCATTATGATGGCCTCAAGTCAAAAGACCAATTCCACTACCGAACGTTAGATATTAACAACTGACACTTAGATAGTTATCCATATGGAATCTACTCAGGGGGTCTCCAATATTTTGTTTTATAACAAAACATTCATGTGTTTATTCCAGTATCACCACACTTTAACTTGTGAGATCAGCTACTTACTTCACAAGTAAAAAATGCTACACGTGATGGTCTATCCGTAATAACGATATCTGTATATCGTTATTACATACGATCACGGACAATTTGAGATTCAGTCATATATAATTTGTATCTCACAATCACAACTCATTGTGATTAACAAATCACCAAAACTTGAATCTACGAATTCTATTATTTAATTTATTAGAATACTAATTCAATTAAATAATAAATTTTGCCATAAATATGCATCGATTATATATATATATTTGGACATAAACACTTTATATATATATATATATATATATATATATAAAGTGTTTATGTCCAAAGTTGATTGGACTTATGGCATAACACTTACATATACTAGCTCCGATTTAGACACACAATTCATTATATGGTTTTAATTTACTTATATCTAACTATCAACTAAAGTTAGACAATTAAAAGTACAAATATCTTTGAGTTTAGTTAAATAATTAAAGGTATTAGGATTCCAAATCCATCATTGTTAACCTACTTTAATCATTAATTACCCATTATTTATCAATTCGTATTTCGTGTTGAAATCGTATGCCTTTATATGTCTCTATGATACTGGTAATAGATAAAAAAATACAAGATAAAACTAAAACATCACCAAAGATTGTACTAAACATAGAACTATCTTTATCTCATTTAGGAGAAAATGTTGTTTAATGCCATGTTCTAATTTATATTGCTCATCTAAAAAATAATATAAATAAAAAACGTTCCAATGGTGATCTATTATAAAAAAGAATAAGGGAATAATAAACCATCAACAATTAAAAAAATTAACTAAATATTAGTAATTAATTAATCAAATGATTAGAAAGTTTAGCCAAACATGATTCAATAACAAAAAAACTTATTTGGTTAAACTTAGCCCCTGTTTGGTGGCCATTTGTTTGAAAAAAATATTGTTTTAAATAGTAATCTTTTGGAAAATATGGGATTCGAAAGTAGGAAAAAAATTTTAATTTATGTATAGAATATTTTATTGTTTGAATGTATGATTTCAAGGTAATTGAATAAAAAATACATAAATTGTCAATTATTTAATTTCAATGGATCTCGATCTTCTTCTTCATCTTGCTTTGACTTCGAGAAACCTATATAATTTCTTTTTCAATGAAAGAACTTATAATTTGTCTTTCCAAGATTTTCCTATTATTTATCTATTATATTCTTCACATCATTAGAGATGGCAAAAAAAAAAAAAACTCAACAAACCCGATACATGCGGGCTTAATCGGGTGTTCGGATCGAGGACGAGGTGGGTAACTTGGCCCTGGAGTGGGGACGGGTAACTGGTGCCCTTGGCCCGCCTTACCCCGTTTAATTTTTTTAAATTTTTTTTTAGATTCAATACTTTAAATAGAAAATTTCACGAAATTTCATTAGTTCTAATGAAAAATAGCAACTAAAATTATTTAAAAAATAATAAAAACCTTAATTTACCAAATATATTTAAATAATTTAATTTTTAAAAATAAGTAAAGATTTAAAAAATGTTATAGTTTCAATCTAATGACGCTTTTTATAAAATTTTACCTTAAAACTAAATATAATTTCGGATTTGCTCAATGCTCTTATGCATAGACCAGTTTGCCACTGGGCCGACAAAGAGATTTTGGGTGCCCCGTGTGACATTTTAAAATGGGCCCCCTTTCATGTAATTAAAAAAATATATTAACAAAAAACATTCAAATAATATTATTTCATTACAAAAATATAACATTTAAATATTTGTTTATTTTTTTACATGTTGTGAATAAGAAAAATACATGTGAAGTTCAAAAACACCTACCACACTTCAACAAAAATCATATGTTATCAACAAACAAACATCCAAGTCACTAAGCTCTTCGTGAAATTCTATATGAGCAAACCTTAAAATTAAATACAGCAAATACCGCTCGTAAACCTTGAAATGCAACAAATCGTGTAAAAATATTTATTCACATTTTTATAAGCAAACTCAACAATTAAACTTTCATAATCAATATGTTCTAGCAAATCTTGTTCAATAGATATCAAAATTAGTCTATTCAATCGTTCTTGTAACATGCTGATCGTAAATAAGATTATAATAATTTCCATTTTGAAAAACTTCTTTCGACAGAGAGATTTTGGGTGCCCCGTGTGACATTTTAAAATGGACCCCCTTTCATGTAATTAAAAAAATATATTAACAAAAAACATTCCAATAATATTATTTCATTACAAAAATATAACATTTAAATATATATATATATTTTTTTTACATGTTGTTAATAAGAAAAATACATGTGAAGTTCAAAAACACCTCCCACATTTCAACAAAAATCATATGTTATCAACAAACAAACATCCAAGTCACTAAGCTCTTCGTGCAATTCTGTATGAGCAAACCTTAAAATTAAATACAGCAAATACCGCTCGTAAACCTTGAAATGCAACAAATTGTGTAAAAATATTTATTCTCACATTTTTATAAGCAAACTCAACAATTAAACTTTCATAATCAATATGTTCTAGCAAATCTTGTTCAATAGTTATCAAAATTAGTCTATTCAATCGTTCTTGTAACATGCTGATCGTAAATAAGATTATAATAACTTCAATTTTGAAAAACTTCTTTCGACAGATACAACCGTAGTATGAATTGTCAATAGTATTTTATAAGCAATAAATGTATTCAGAATGCAATTCAATATTTTCAAATAAGTCAATTTATCAAAAGCCATCTTTGTTTCTTTTGGTAAGAGATTTCACAAAATTTTTAACTCTTGAAATAAATCTTCTCCATCGAGATTGCAAAAAAATTACGCATTTTAGAACAATGTCAAGATGACCACAACATACTTTCAAATTAACATCATCAAATGAGTTTAATTTATAAGACAATTAAATGTCATACAAAGTCTAATGCTTTCAATTAACATATTGATCCAAGCTAGCAACATCAAAAGGTAATATCAATATTATACAAAGCATCCAAACAGATTATCAATATTATATAAAACATCAAATTTAATGCTTGCTAGCCAAAACATAACCACTACCTAGATAAGCAAAATAAAAAAATAAACAACTACTATTAACCCTTTTTGTCAAGAATCACAAAAGAGTACCAAAAATCTAGTCAGAATCTCCTTCAGTGACCTCATTTGATTCAGACCCTGAATCTCCATCAGCTGAAGTCTATGCATCCATGTGTTGTTGAATCCATTGTACATACACTGTTAGTCTATCTGAAGTGGAGCCGAATACGAGCCTTCTATTCAATAATCAGAGATATCTGACCCATGATGGCTACAGAAGAGTCAATAGGACCCAAAAAAGTAGATAGAAGTACATGGGTTGAAAACTATGGGAAAGGGTTTTAAATGGGTGGATAATCATCTGTACTTGGAGTAGAGGATGGAGCATGAGACCTACTCTAAATCGTAGTGAGATGTCCAATACGCGGTCCTAACAACTCAGGTGGCTCACTACCGACCTCTAAAATGGAGACTAGGCGCTGAATCAGACATCCGTATGGTAGACCCTTCTTATTAATATAATTGAAAATCCCCAAAATATGGTGTACGATAAAAGAAGGGAGATCAATGGAGTCACCATGTAATAGGGTGTACAAGAATTGTGCCCAATTAAGAGGTATGCTAAACTTGTGAGAAGTATGCCATATGTTTGTGCACTGAATTACCAGAAGGACCTATCGCTCAATAGGAAGAGCACTCATGGAAATCGGTCCATAGCCGACTTGATATGATGCTTAAACAATGTCGACGCTAAAAGGTCATGGATGGAATAGCAGCATAAGTTTAGAGGAATATTAATAATGCGAGATATGACATTTGGATTGATAATCACAACTTGACCCATAAGAAATTATCTAAATGATGGCCTATATATGTCATGGATATTTGAATAGTACTCTCCAACTAGGAGCTTAAATGGTGGAGTCAAATGATAAGATACACGCTCCCAACTATGAGATGTAACGGTAGTTGACATATCGGGTTGAAGTTCAAAAAGGTTTACCTCTCTCTCAAGAAGTACGAGAAGGGAAGAAAACTAAGAATCGAGAACTTCTTGAGCTATTGAAGAGACAAACCTCGACCTATCAAAAGAGCTGGAACTCTAGAACTTCTTACCTGTAGACGCTTAGGCATCTAGACAACACTTAAATATCATGTTAACAAACCAATACGAGTTTGATCGATGACTTAAGATCTAATGATGCACCTGAATAGACAATATTTATGAGAATGCACTTGAATTTTGTGTAAACGATGAATATGCACATGAATGTTAGCAAAACGATGAAAATGCATATATGGTGATTGGAGACATGTAAGGAGAATGAGAATTTTTTTTTAATTAAAGGAGTACTCGAGCGGTCCATGAGCACGATTCGGGCGCTCATGTCCGTTCAAGATGCCATCATGAAATCCAACCATTTTTGCACAGACCAACTTAAATCGTCACATGCAGTCACTCATCACATCAAGCCCATTCATATTAATACCTAAACTTCTAACTAATTGATGCAATTTTCATAAAATTGCATAAACCCTAACTTTCAAAGTTTAGAATAAAATCGGAAAAAGTTCAGGATTTACCTTTGATTTGATGAATTTCGTGTTTGTGATGGTTTTATACACAAAGTTTGATTTTGATATTCCAAATTGATTAAATGTTTACGAGTTTTGAAGATTTAGGTAAAATTGGATGATGAAAAGTGAAGAAAATGAGTAAGAAAAGTGAAGAATCCAGGCTTTAAGAAGAGACCTCTTGAGCCAAATCTAGGTGCACCGCTGGAGCGCCTAGAGAGCAGACCATCAGTGGAACTAATGCTTGAGCGCCAAGCTAGGAGCACTTCAAGCACCCTTTTTTTTCCTTCTCTTTTTGAACTTTTAAAAGTAACACTTTTCATGGATTTTTAAATTTAATATTATTTCATGAATTTTTAAAATGTAACACCCTTTCATGAACAACACAAACCACACGGTAACAAGAACATATATTTTATTATTTTTGCCAATATAATTCATGAACAATGAAATTCTTTCACACAACTTATTTTAAACTTATATGCAATACAATGTATAGGGGACCAATTTATAAAATGTACCACTAATACCATGTGAACAAGACTCTAAACCTTAATTTTTTTGAGAAGGGACATGCAAAAGAAAATTACCGATATATGAATATATTCCTCAAATATCAAACCTAGTGTTACTGGGACCTATTAAGCAAAGATACCTCATATTAATTTTTGTTAAATATTTCTCCCTCTATTTATGAGGACTTTTCTTTTCACATCTTAGAATGCATGGATGAATATAGACACCATGAATTTGCAAATAATGCACCTGAAAACCTACTCAAGGAGGTACACAGACGCCTATAGCTTTCCTAAGAAATTCAAACCTAAGACCATCGAATTATTTGGTGAAAATGTTAAGCAATTAGTTTTGTAGGGAGATGTGCTCAAGAGATACAATACGTGTCTCCATAATCTCTCAGATAACATGATGTATAATATCTATATATTTGGTTCAAGAATGTTGAACGGGATTTTTTGAAATGTTTATAGCACTTATGTTGTCACAAAACATAATCATAGTACCCTGCTCGACTTCACAATCATTCAACAATTGCTTCATCCAAAACAGTTGAGTACAACAATTTCCTACAACAATGTATTCGACTTCGGTAGTGGACAATGATATAGAATTCTTTTTCTTACTCATTCAAGCTAGAAGATTTGTACCAACATAAATATATCCTCCAAAGTTATTTTTTCTATCATCGGCATTTCTAGCCAATCGATATCAGAATGACCAACTAGATCTAGATTAGAATTTCTAGAGAACCAAATACCATGATCTATTGTGCCATTAACGTATCTTATGATACACCTCACAACACTCAAGTGAGACTCTTTAGGGTCAGCCTAAAATCTAGCGTAGATGCCAACACTAAATGTTATATAAAGTTGTATGATAAAGTAAACTACTTATCATGCTTCAATAAAGCGTTTGATTAGTATTTTTTTTCTGTAGGATCATGACATATCTTAACACTGGTGCTCATGGGTGTTTTGGTGTGTTTCTTACTATCTAACCCAAATTTCTTTACTAGGTCCTTCACGTATTTTGATTGAGATATAAACAACACATTATCAATTTGTTTTACTTGAAAGCCAAGAAAGAAATTTAGTTCTCCCACAATAATCATTTCAAATTCTTTTTTCATGTATTCAGCAATTTCATGAGCATGTAAGTCAGTGGGAGATCTAAATACAATGTCATCAACATATATTTGAGCTATGGTAATTGTTTTCTCCACCCATCTAATAAACAAGGTTCTAATTGTACCACCTCTAGAGAACCCATGTTCCAAAAGATATGTAGTTAGTCGTCATACCAAACTCTAGGAGCTTGTTTTAGTCTATATGAGGTCTTTTTAAGTCTATAAACATAGTGAAAAAACTTAGGATCAACAAATCCATGAGCTTGTTCAACATTGCCTCTTCTTAAAGTATGCTATTCAAGGATGCATTCTTGACATTCATTTGGTATAGCTTGAATCCTAAAGTGCAAGAGATGGCAATTAGGATTCTGATATATTCAAATTGAGTTACAAGGACAAATGTCTCATCAAAATTTACACCTTCTACCTGGGTATATCCTTGAACAACTAACCTTATTCTACTTATGGGTTCTTGATCGTCGGCCTTATTCTTGAATATCCATTTGGTACCTGTAATATTTCCATCATTAGGCCAAGGTAATAAATGCCAAACATTATTCATAGTTAATTGGTTTGACTATTCATACATTGCATTCGCCCAACATTTATCGCTAAGGGCATCTTCTACCTTCTTGGGTTACATTGAGATACGTAACTAGTATATGCCAAGTTATTCAAAACTCTCTTATGTAGCCCCATCCCTTCTTCTAAATTTCCAAATGATATTGTCCTTATAATGGTTAATCTTGACTCTACATTAGGGTTCGTTAAAGGGAGTATCTACACCTTTTGGGAAGCTTTGAGGATCTAGGTTAGAGTCCTCATTAGATTCAGTGATATGATCGTCACTTATTTTTTTCAATTTCTTCCAAGTTACCAAATGGCTCCCGCTCACTTAATGCATCATCAACAATGACATTTATAGATTTTATCAGCATGAGTGTGCTAGAATTGTACACGCGATAGTCCCTACTATTTTGAGAGTAGCATAGAAATATATTTTAATCACTTTTAGAGTCAAACTCGTCTAAGTTCTCTCTATCTCTCAAAATGTATTCTGCTACCAAACGCTCTAAAGTATTGAACAATAGGCTTTCTACCCTTCCACATCTCATAAGGTATCTTCTCAATTTGAGATCTAAGGTATACTCTATTCATTATGTGACATGCAGTGTTAATAACTTCGTCCCAAAAATGCATCGCTAGACACCTACCATGAAGCATGGACCTAGCCATCTCTTGAAGTACTCAATTTTCCTCTCAACTATTCCGCTTTGTTGTGAAGTGATTAGTGAAGAGAACTCTTGTTGGATTCTCTATTCTAAGCAGAGATTTTCAAGAAAAAAGTTTTAAACTCTCTCATATCAACACATTATAAATCAGACTTGAAATGAATAAAAATAGAAGGTAAGCATTTAAGTCAAATAATTCGAGACGAGAATTTAAAAGACAAACAACAAGAGAAAGCAAAATCAAGGGCATGATAGACGACATAAAAGAAAAATCAAGACGAGAAATCTAAGAAGCAAATTTCGAAGCAAGATAAAAAAAAACTAGATTTCTTAGTTCAAATATAAAGACACTAATACTTCAATATTTAGCAATGAGTGATAAAAACTCAAAAATCGTTTTACACACGAAAAAATTATTTCATAAAAATACTTGCATAAAAATTTATTTTCAAAAAGGTAAGTGTTTTATTTTGATGTTTAATTTTTTACAATGTTACTTACCTTGAAAGATAAATCGAAAATATTTTTCAAAAGCCCACAGTTTCCCCAAAAAAAAGAGTCAAAGTTAAAGCGGACGTCTGGTTCGTCCAACGGTAAAAAATTTAACCGTTCAAATTTTTTACGCACAACGGCCAATTCAGTAGTCTGTCTGGGTCGTCCAGTTGTTTAGAAATTTTGGCATTTTGATTGCTATAAATACCACTTCACTTTGTATTCATAAAACAACTAGAAGAAAGTTTCTTGTGAGATATATTTGTAAAAAATCTTCTTTGAACTTATATTTTTACATTCATTTCATTTATTTTTTCAGAACAAAAATTTTGATTGTTGAATCAAACTTTTTAAATCATTTCTCTCATCAATATTTTTCTTTCTCTTTGTACTTAATTTATTTATATCAATCTTAAAAGAAATATATATTTTTTAAGAAGATCTTTGCACTTATATTGCATAAACTTTTCTAATTTTTTATATTATAAACTTTGATTGATTGAATCTAACTTGTAAAATCATGATATTTATCAAAATTTCTCATTTCTCTCTTAGCACTTAATTTATTGTTATTATTCATTAAAAGAGAGATATATTTAAGAAGATTTTTGAACCTACATTACATTTATTTCTCATTCATCTTCTCATGTAAATACTTTGGTTGATTAAATCTAATTTTTTATTATCATAATCATTAAAGTTTGTCATCTAACATTTGAGCTGTCATTTATTACTATTCATTGAAAAGTTAGTCTCTCTTAGTACTTAATTTGTTTGTATTATTCTTCAAGAGAGGTATTCCACTGTAAAATCACTTTGATAAAGTGTGGGTCGTATTGAAGTCCATTAAAGATCAACATTTTATAAGGATCGGTGATCCTTATTGTAAGATACTGTGTAGGTCATATTGAGGTCCTGTGAAAGCTCAATAGTGGGTCGTGTTGAGGTCCCGTAAAACTCAACATTGTATATGGATTGGTACTCCTTATTTGTAAGTCATCGGGAGTGTTGTAAATGGTTGGCTTGCACCATAAGTCAATCAATATAGTGAAAAGACCTTGATCGTGCCGAAGAGCTTGGTAACGGAGGACGTAGATCATAGCTTTAGATCGAACCTCCACAATTATATTGTTTGCATCATCTCTCCGTTTTACTTTTTGCTTTTATGTTTGTGCTTATTATTTGAATTAATCTATTTAGTCTTTACTTGCTTAAATTTAGGTTAATTATTCGAAAAAGTTTTAAAAACCATTTCACCCCCATCTTGGTTAGTTAGACTTGGGCTATTAGTACCTATAAGATCCATGTGAAGTAATTCTAAAGATTTATTTGTCAAAATGCTAAAAGGATTCAAATGATTAACTCAATACTATTTTCCTTGTTGACATGGTTTATAGACAATATTGTCGGCCTTATCATGTTTAGGAAGACCACCAACAAGTTCATTCTTAGACAACTCTAATAAACTTTTATAATTCATATGATCAAATCTTTGCTGTCAAAGTTCTGTCTTATAAATTGTTGCACTGCGATACACAGTGTTTGGAAGAAATGCATAACAGTTATTAAATGTTCTTCTTTCTTCCATAACCGTATTACCATTTTAGTCATACATAATACACCTCTTCTGAATAAACTAACCTCATAGTCATCATACAGAGTACACATTTTCTTAAGAAGTTAGATTTCAAACCTTCAACATAAGGAACATTTGAAATGACAGGCAATCCAAGAATTTCAATTATACCTTTACGAAGAATAGGTGTTATAGCACCATCTCCAAAGGTAACAGTACCATCTTTTAAATAATCAAAGGTAGAGAACAAAACTTTGTTTCCACACATATGTCTAGAGCATGCACTATCAAAATGCCACATCAAATCATTTTAGCATTGAGAGTAATGTGAGCAACATGACAACTCAATTCTCTGTTCACTCTTTTCAATCCAAACTTTCTAAGAAGAAGAGGTTACCTTAGTTAAGTAAGTCATCATTTCAGTCAAGTGACTAACTTGATTAGTTAAAAACCTAACATGATTAGTGATATTCCTGTTTATTATTCCTAACCAAGAGTTTGCGGCATTTAGGTATTGTGTGACCTAACTCACCACAATTTTAACAACACGTTGGAATGGACTTAAGAGCAACACTAGGTTCTAAGTTTAGAAATTTAGGTTGAGTAACCCTATGTTGCATAGATGATTTTTGTCCTAGGATATCCTTTTTCTTAGATTCAGTGACTCCTATATTCTTAGTCTTGATAGATGCGTGTACAAATATAGTTTTATAAGAGGTAGCAGCATGAGAATTTGTTTGCTGATAGCCCAAACATTCCATACTTTTAGGTGGTTTGTTGAATTCTATGATCTTCTTATAACTAGGGCAATCAGTTCTAATGTAATCAAATCTATAAACCTCATGACAGCTAAAAGATTGAGACATTTTCCTGGCATTTTAGTGTCTTTCTTCTCTCTTTTATCTTTCATGAATTTAATAGGAATACCTTTGTATTTTTTTCAAAGGCTTCTCATTATTCAAAAAAAAATATCTTGAATATCTTAACAAAATAAGGTACTTCATCATCCTTTAGGGTTTCTTCATCAAATAGACGTGTTTAAGTCAATAGACTTGTAGATATAGTTAGTTCATATGTTTGGAGTGATCCCACTAATTTTTCTATCTTAATCAGATCTATGTCTTTGCTTTCCTCAAATTTTGTGACCTTAGGTCTAAACCTTTTAGGTATAGATTTTAGAACTTTTCAAACTATTTTGGTCTCCATAATTTTTGAGCTAGGTTGAAACTAGAAATAACTATATCATTTTGTTTACATAGAACTCATCAAAAGATTCATCATCTTTCATTCTAATTTCCTTAAACCTAGTGATCAACATTTGCAGCTTAGAGTTTATCACAATCTTAGTTCCCTCATGTATGGTTTTTAGAATGTCCCAAGCTTCCTCAGTAGTCTCACACATAGACGCAGTTTGAACTCTTCATGAAAAATAGCCATAAAGATGGCATGTATAGCTTTATTATTCCAATTACACTCATCTAATATGTCCTTAGTCCAAGTGAAACCTCTATAGGTATAATAAAACCCTGACATCCATAGATTTCGGAAAATCTCTCATTCTAACCTTCTAGTAAGCATATTTACTTCCATCAAAATATTAAAGAATCGATAATGACTGACTACTACTCGTCTAGACAAAATTGGGTCAAGAATCGAAATAATGCTCTGATACCACTTATAATAAACAAAGTTCAACCCGACTAATACCTAAAGGGGGTGAATATGTATAATTGTAAAATTAGCTACCAATAACTTGCAACAATTCACAAATCATTAAATCTATATGAATTAATATCAAGTTAAAGCATGCAGTCATTCAAGCACAAAATTAAAATCGTAAAGTAAATAATACTGAAATTTGTTTACGAAGGGAAAACCCTTGAAGAACTCTTCAACAAAAAAAACCTTTAGGCACACGTGCCAGAAATTATCCACTAAAAACAATTGAGCTTACGAAATTAAACCCGACACAACTAAAGCTTAATAGACTTTAACTCCTAACCTGTAGTCACCGAAGAACTCTTCAGTTGCACGTTCCAGTACCAGCTGCAAAACCTCTGGACTTGTTTTCCCTTTGTGGATCTCCAAGAATGAACTCTTTCTTCACTAACTAGAACTCTAGTCACCTCTTAAAAACTTCAATTGTGTGCTCTAAGGATTTTGGTGTTTTGATATTTTGGTATTTTAATTTTTTGGTTGAGATTAGAGAATTGTGGAATGAATTGTACGCTTTTCAATAGGATTTTCTCTTCAATGAATAATTTCTTCAACACACATTAGGGGCGAATTTTCATTGGGTATATATATAGTATTAGAGAGTTATGAGTTCTTTGGGATTGTAAAAAAGGCCTAAGATCGCGAACTAGGGTTTCACCCGGTAAACTAGAGTCGGCTTTTGCAAAAAAGCGCTTGAGCTCTAAATTGGCATTCTTCCAGCACTTTTGAACATTACTTGATCTTCTTAAGCAAACTTTGACCCCTTTCAAAGACAATCCCAACACTCGATAACTCAACCCCAATTAAAAATCGATTAAATGACATTTTGGACATGGAACTTTGCCGATACTCTTGACCTAACAGTTTCTTCATCACAATTAAAGTTAATTCTTCTTAAAATCTACAAAAATTGCCAAACCAAACCTAAACTATTTATAGGTAACTTAGTTTCCCATTCTCTATGTGCAAAATTTCATAAAAATGGAGGATATTGTGGCCAACCTCTTAGTCTCCATTTGTCTTTCTTTAGCGTGTCTTGCAGTTGGACAATATACATGCGACCAAAATTCAAAATTTGAGCTCCTAAATTGTTGCAAGCAATCGATTTTTTTTTTATACTTTTTTGTAGAAAACCAGAGAAGGAAGCCTAAATACTAAGCATTGAATCCAAACACAGTTAATAGAAACAAAAGTTCACATAATTTTAGATATACTAAATTTAAATAAGCAATAAAACTTACTCAATATGGGTAAAACTCCGCTAGCAGCACAGTCAGAATCCAAATTTGAGCAAATTCCTTCATCTTGCGTTGAAATTTAAAAGAATGAGAAATCGTAAAAAAATTTTGATGAAAAAATTTCTGAGAGACCGCGTTGAAAAATGTTTCAATTATAAAAAATGAAGTGTTTTCTAGGGTTTCCGGCCGACGGCTAGAGAAAAGATGAAAGATTGAGAAACAAAAAGCAATTATAGTATTTGGTTTAACAAAAGTATAGAAGAATAAAATATGTCATGCGCTCCCTATGATGCTTTAATTTGGGCTAAAAAGTGATTTTTTAAAAGGAAAAAAAAAATACATTTTTCTTTGCTCTCTAAAGAGCTGGCCTGAGGCGGCAGCCTCTTGGGCCTCACCTCAGGTCCAGCTCTAGAGCTATCGTTTAATTATTAATACACTACTCTCCATTAATAGAATCTACATATTTATAGGCAAGGATGAAGCCAAGAATTTTGTCCAGCATGGGCTCAATTTTAGGTATCGACTACAGTGATTTTATTTATTTATTTATTTTTGCCAAAATTAGTCTATGAACAAAAAGAGCTTCACGTGATCTTAAAAAATTCTAGTGCATAAGGAAACATGAAGTTTTGAACAGCAATAATGAAATTTTTAAATCACAAAAGATTCAATATTCATATAAAGATGGAGATGAATTCTTCAAAAAGTTTTAAGCTTCGAGATTGGAATAAAATGGAAAGTTATTTTGTGATTAATCCGGATATGAGCTCTGATTGTGGAGGTGTGAAGATTTGAATGGAGTGTACTCACACTATATCATTTAAAATTAAAAAGGGAATTTTGATCCAACCAGTGCATTGTTTTCTTCCAATATAATAATATATTTATATACAGATACATATATGTTTAATTTAAACCCCAAACAAATTAGAACTTTATTTAAGAAATAAACTTGAACAATTTTTATCTCAATTGCGTAAATAACTCCATGCACACACATCACTCAATTATCAATTATCTCAACTCACTATCTTTCGCACACTTGTGCACTCTCTCTCTCTCTCTTACTTTTAATCACACGTGTGTGTACCTCTATTTTTTTGTTTTCTCTGCTCACACTCATTCACTTACATACACAACCAACACACACACACACACACACACACAAAATTCCTAATGAAGAACCATCAATTTTGTCCATGAGAGCCCACATTTTTTTCTCGAAGTCCAGTGAAGGCTGCTGCCTGCACTGGCCTCTATGTAGCTCTGCCCCTATTTATATGTATATGAACAGAAAAAGACTAGTCTAGAAATCATTTTCAGAGCTTATTTTAATTCACAAATACTTTTTAGGCATCCTGAGCTTTACAAGTATAGGGGCTTTAAGTACTTTTTCGAAGTTCTTTCCTTACATATGAATTTCTAAAATGCTAAGCCCCAATTTATATAAAGGGATGACAAATGTCACCATATGATTTGGTTCATGTGCACATAGTCGGACCTGAGGAAAGGTCCAATAGGTTGTTGCCCCAGGCCAACTCTTTAGGGGGCCCAAAAAAAATTTGCTTCCTTCTTTATTTTAAAGAACTCATTGTCTTTTATATTCGTTCACCCTTGTTCGGTTGCTCCAAATAATTAGACTTCTTCAACAATGATATCGTAAATCACATAATTAGTATCGGGATTAGGAATACTCATTTCATTGTGTAACACCCCCTCGATATATTTATTTATGCATCGTTTACACACATCTTTGTTGATCTGATCATTTATTAATCCTAATTTTTTTTAATTGCATTTACTGATATATTTTGTATATTTAAATTGATTACTGTATAATTTTGTCTCTAAGTTTAATTACATTTTTTCAATATCCTGTTGATTTGTGTGTGGGAGTGAATTTCTTTTCTCGATCTGTAATCTGTTATTAATTATTGTTAGTTTGTGCTTTCTGAGTTAATTGGGTGCAATATATGGTTAAATATGATGTAAATTTAATTTTTTAGTTAAATATGATGTAATTTAATTTTTTTCATTTTACTCTTACATTATGAAAATATTTATGACCTTAGATAATATATCTTTATTGTTGTTGCAATAAAAAAAATTCTCTAAAGATTGTGAGCCTTGTGCAAAGTAAGAAGTGCATAATATTTAACTATTTTTGTAGATAAGAAGTTTATTT
>CAIGRP010059520.1:0-15055 GCA_903798385.1 Fraxinus cuspidata | reverse complement strand
TATGAGTCCTCCCAAGGCTGTACTGAAAAAGTTAGAGAGCATCTTTGCCCGGTTCCTGTGGGATTCTAAGGAACGGGCACGCCGACTACAGTGGAAGAGTTGGAAGGAGATTTGCCTTCCAACTGATAAAGGTGGATTAGGCTTTAGGAGATTAGAGGATGTGGTAAACACGTTCTCCATGAAACTTTAGTTGTTGTTTCGATCAGTTGGGGACACATCCATCACTTATAGCAGTTCATCGTTCGACCTCTCATGTTGGAAGAGGCCGAAGTTAGTTGGGCTACGAGCAGAGCCACACATTGTGTGGCATCTTGGAGCGGCCATATATTCTCTTGGCATGATTATTGGATACAATATACTACATGGCATCCTTATTACCATATAGGCAGCACAGATTTGAGAGGGTTTAGGACTTCTTTGATGGCACTAGGTGGGATTTTAGACGATTATTGCAGGCTCTTCCACCTCTTATGGCAAAGTAGATTGAGGCTATTTCTTTATGTGCAGAGGCCTCAGACCGCATTGTTTGAAGGGATACATCAGTTGGTAGCTTTGCTACCAAGTCAACATTGCAGCTAGTCCTGTCGAGTAGACAGCATCGGGATTCATTTCGCTTGCTATGTAATGCTATTCTTCCTACCACAATCTCATTCTTCTGTTGGAGACTATAGCAAGATTTGATTCCAATAGATGTTATACAGAGGCGCATTGGATGTTATTTGGCCTCTCAATGTCAGTGTTGTTCCGATATTGAGACCACCAGTCACCTTTTCATAAGCAACAGCATCTCCAACAGGTATGGCATCATTTTGGGGGCATTTTTCAGGTACCTACAATGTTAGAAGAGAGTGTCAGAAAGAGATTTCAGATATGGCGTTATTCTTGATAGTATGTATGAGGTGGACATATTCGCAATATTATTCCTCTACTGATATTCTAGTTTACATAGACTGAAAGAAATGATGCCCAAACTTATCATCTAGAGATCCGCATGGTGCCCAAACATTGTCTAGAAAGTCTACTACATTATCTATTTTCTTCACAAAGGAAGATTTTAGAGCTTTTCATTGGTGAGGGGATTTGAGTCTTTCATCCCTCTTTCACTATGCACAGCATCGCCTGGGATGGAGGGCCATAGAAGATTTAGAGTATTCTTAGACGGATCAGAGATTTCATCTCTTTCGATAGATACACGATTTTTCACATATATAGAGAAAGAAACCACGATACAGACTCGCTTACTTCGGTAGGTTGGGATCATCGTCGTTATCAAGAATATGGACCACTCAACTTACCTCGACGATTAGGGCACTTGTGTGGATTGACAAACATGGACTACCTAGCTTTAGAGGTTTATGGACTAGTTTTCATTTGCATTTACTTTTTTTGTATGGGAAATATTACTTCTCCATTTGTTGCTTTCATTTATTTTTTGACATTGTTGCTATGTTACATTTAAGAGGTTAGGTTTATGTACCCTTCCTTTCATGTATACTAGCCTATTTTATAATATATGTGTGTAGGTGTGTGTGTGTGGTTAGGGAATCCTTAACCCCCATCGACCTTCCTTGGTGGAGTCTAAAAACTTACTAAGGATGTGCAGATGTCTTTGCTAAAAAAAAGATGGATAGGTCAGTTCTTTAAATTTTTCCTATTGTTTTTTAATCTTGGTTTTTAACCGTTTAACATGTTTGATTTTAAGTTTTTCCGATTGAGCCTACCGATCAAGTCTAATATTATAAGTTATATTATTGAATGAATTAGACAATATGTACCAATATATATATATATATATATATATAGTTTTGTTGTGCTCTTATATATGGGACATGTTTTTTTTTTTAAAATAAATAAATATTACATCTTTGAACCATTGATATATCTACTGTGAGGCATAAATGCAACAAAAAGTTCCAAAAATTTATTGTCCCTAATATTTCTCATTCAAATTATTTGTTCTTCAACACCCGGATTGAAAACTCCTTGGATTGCTTCTTTTTCAACTTGTTTACTTTTTTTTTTTTTTTGCAGGTACCTAAAATCAACATGTCATCAACATATAACAATATGATAATATAAGAGTTACCAAGGTTCTTCACATATAAATAAGGATCCGCCTGGCAACTTATTAACCCATTACTACCCATAAAACCATCAACTTCTTATACCATTATCTTCAATTGTGTAATGCCATACAAATTCTTTTGAAGTTTGCACACCATTTTCTCCTTTTCCCTGTACTACAAATCCTTGTAGCTGCATCAACTAAAATTTCTTCCTCCGAGTTTTCATGAGGAAATATTGTCTTTAAATCCAACTGCTCTAGGTACAAATCTCTATTTACCTAATTGTGGTTAATTTATACCACAAGAGAGAAAATATCAGTTTAGTCAATGTCTTGTTTCTGTAGAAATCCATTTACTATCAGCCTTGTTTTATATTGCTTGTTGTCATCATGCTCTTCTTTTAATCTATAAATCCATTTACTTTGCAAAGCCTTATTTCCTTTAGGTAACTTCGTCAGTTGCCATGTCTATTTTGAAAATAATGAGTCAATCTAATCCCTCGTGTCTAACTCCTACTTAATTGATTTATCAACCTGCACAACTTCACTGTAACTTTCTGGTTCACCTCTATTATCAATAGAATTTAATGTAATGCTAGAAAGTTTCTCTATGGAGGTTTACTAGTTTTATGGATCTTTTGAATTGAGTCACAAAGGTGTTCTTTGTGGAGCTATATTTTCTCGATCTTCATCATCATCATTCTCTAACTCAATTATTGAAAGATCATTCAATGAGATAACCTCAACTTTCTTAACTTAAGGACTCGTGCACTTACGGTATGTTCCTAACATATCTTTATACTAGATATTTTCATTCTAGATCACCTTTTTGCTCTTGATAACCTATCGAGTTTGATCATCCTAGATACGATAACCAAACTTGTTATCTTTATACCAAATAAAGAAACACCTTTTTAATTTAACATCAAGCTTCTTTCTCGCAGTAGAATCAATGTGAATATATGAAACACAACCAAACACTTTCAATTATATAAGGTTTGCCTCTTTACCGCTATAAACTTCCTCTAGTACTACACTCCAATGGTGTTAAAGGACCTATGTTGATCATATAAGTTGCATTTCTAATAGCCTCAACCTTGAACGTCTTTGGTAAGTCAACATGTAATCTTATGCTTCTAACACTCTCATTTAAAATCCTATTCATCCTCATAGCCATATCATTTTGTTGATGTTTTCCAGAAAATGTCTTCATCTTGTTTCCATTTTCACCATGGTACTTCTTGAAATCATCATCTACATATTCTCTCCCATTATCTACAAACACTTCACCTTCAAATTTGTCTCATTGGCAACCATTGCTTTCCATCTCTTGGAATATCAAAAATATTGAACATATTCTTCATGAAATGTAGTAGAGATTGAGTTCTATAAAAAAAGAAAACCAACCTCTATTTTAAAAGCTTATGATCGTCATTTAATTGTTCAAGAATGATGCATTATAGAATAGGAAAAACTATGCCAATGAAAAAGAGAAAAGGAAATAGAAAATGGGCAACCAAAATAAAAGTGTTATAAAAGATTATACCATGAGGAAAAGTGTCAAAGACCACAACTTTACTTAGCCCTATGACCCACTCGGAGCCACATATTAGTTTAAGTTGTAATTTTCTTTCAATTGTAAAATAGCCTGCTATTTGCAAACATTTAGTACGATTCCTCATCTTTTAAATGCCTACTCATATCACTTCGATTTTTGTTACTTAAGCTATTATAAGGAGGTAGTAGGTATTCAAAAGTCTTTTCAAGATCATTGGTGTTTACTCATTGCACCAGCAATTGTAATTTTCTACTTTCATCAATTAATAAACAATTTATTTTCAATGTATTCAAATTCTTTATTGCAAATCTTTCTTTAAATTGTAATTAAATTTTCTATGGTTCTGGAATGGCTGAAAAAAGGTGGAAGGTAGTCTAATAGATCAGACTACTGCCGCACGATACCCCTTTCTATGCTTAGAATAAAAGTACCTCGTGAAAGTTGATATCAGAGATATAGCTCGTGTCAATCAATAAGAAAGATATGGATACAAATTTGTCCGTAAACCACTAATGTGGGTAACCTGAAAGAATTTTAACAATGCCTGGATGTGCTTGATGGGCAAATAATAGGTTATACTACGCCGTTAAGACCCTCGACGAAAAGGTTGAGGCAACTAAAATAGAGATTTGTGAATTACACATCCAACTGGATGAAAGCCAATGTTGTAACAATCATTCTTAATCTGCAAGAAGAAATGACAACGTTGAGAGTTTAGTTGCGAATACTCCCATTGCTGTTCGCAATTAAAATATATGGGCTTTATTAGGGCGTACGTGAAAGTCTTCTTGGAACACATGTTGAACATACGAGACATGTCAGAAAATGACAAACTCTTCACGTTCATAGAAGGGTTGAAATCATTGACACGCACGGTACTTCAAAGACATATAGTAACTAATTTGAATGCAATGATGGGAACTACTGAATGTCTAATGGACTATCAACTTGAATTAAGAAAAGATTGGCCCCTGGGCAATAGTCAATCTAGTGGATGAGAAAATAGACCTTTCAAACCCAAATCAAACTCAAATGGGGGAAAGTATTACTCTTACAATAATAAGGGAGACGGTTATCAAAGCACGAGTCACATCAACTATCGTGGCAGCAATAGTAACAACTGGAACAAAGGAAAAACACTGGATGGTAGATCTGATACTACTCCTAAAATTGTCTACTTTTTATGTGAAGGTCCTCACTGAGTAATGGATTGTCCACAAAGATGACTCGTAATTCCATATTGTCAACTAGCAAGTAGAGCATCGAGCTCAAAGCAAGATCTTTTGCAAACTAGTCGCCACTATGAGACCAACTTTGAAGATGAAAAGGATGTGATTAGTGCACTCACATCAGTGCAACACAATATCGTATCGAGTAATCGGAAAGGATAATGTTCCGTCAAATGAGGTAAAAATAGAAAAGCTAAAACATCGAATTTGCAATGCCAAAAGCTTAATGTAATTGATGTGAAGATCAATGGGAAGCCAATAAAGGCCTTTGTGGATATTGGAGCTACCCTCGACTATCTTTCAAGTACCGAAGTAGAGAGCTTAGAACTTGTTATGGAAAAATGTAGCTTGAAAGTTAAAGCAATAAACTCGACTGCCCAATCGACTGCTGGATTAGCCAAATCTATATTAATCAACGTTGTTCCTTTTGAAGGAATGGCTAATTTGTCTACATTTTAGATGGATGACTTCAAACTTATTCTAGGATTGGAGTTTTTTCAAGATATAAAATAAGCAGTGTTGCTATACTTTAATTAATTTATGATGAAGGCTGGTAGGCAACGTGTTATCCCAACAAACTGGAAGGATGAGTGAAAAGAGCGTCTCAGCCATGCAATTTAGCAAGGGTTTCAAGAAGAATGAACCCTCATTTTGTGCACTCTTCGATTAAAGAAGATCGAAGAGGTAACTGATTGTATTCTAAAACCTGCCAGAAGGCTTATTCAAGAATTTGAGAACATCGTGTTAGATGAATTTCCAGGGAGATTCCGCCAAGAAAGGTAATCAATTGTGATATTTAGCTTATTTCGGGTACTAAACCTCCTGCCATGGCACCATACAGGATATCTCAATCTGAACTTGAAGAGCTTAGGAAATAATTGGGAGAAATGTTGGAAAGTGGGATTATCGTGCCTACGAAATTACCATATGGAGCTTACGTGTTATTTTAGAAAAAGGTCGATGGGTATCTCCAAATCTGTTGTGGCTATCGAGCCCTGAATAAGATTACTGTAAAGAACAACTATCCTATTCTGCTCATGGTAGATTGCTTCAACTGACTAAGTAAAGAAAATTATTATACAAAGATTGACCTTAGATCATGATACTAGCAAGTTCGGATCAAGGAAGTAGATAAAGCAAATAATACTGTGGTAACTAGATATGGAGCCTTTGAATTCAAAGTTATGCCTTTTGGCCTAACAAATGCTCCGTGACATTCTGCATAATGATGAATCGAATACTTCACGGTTCTTTAGATGAATTTTTGGTAGTGTACTTGGATGACATTGTAATCTATAGTGAGACCTTGGAAAAATATGTGCAACATGTAAGGAAGGTCCTTAATCGGCTACGTGATAATGAACTTTATGCTAAACTGTCTAAGTACTCGTTTGCTCAAACTTCTATTAGCTTTTGGGTCACATCATTGAGCAAGGTAAAGTCTACATGGATTCTAAGAAGGTCATGACAATCAATGATTGGCAACTATCAAAGAATATACATGATTTGTACTCGTTTCTTGATGCTCTTTGTAAAAGGATACTCCAAAATTGCGTTGCCACTGATCGAATTAACGAAGAAGAAAATGCTTAGGATTGGTAAGCAAAATGCCAAGCCACGTTTTTAAAAGTTGAAGAAGTTTAGGCGAATTCTTCAGATTTTGCTCTCGGAGGAGTCATCATTTAAGAAAGGCATTCGGTCACTTATGAAGTCATTCGGTATTATTGTGAAAACTAATGATACTGCGGTTAGTCACTTAATGTCCCAATCCAAACTATTGAGTAAGCAAGCTCGTTGGCAAGAACTTCTTTCAGAGTTCAACTTTATATTGGAGTATCATTTTGTTTCTAGAAATCATGTTGTTGATGCTCTTGACGACTAGCCGACTTAGTTACCATTTGCACAATGGTCGCTCTTTTAGGAAGCAAAGTTACTACAAACACAAGAGATCGAATACAAGTACATTCGGAGAAAGACCCAACAACACAATATTTTGTTTTGGCTGGATGGATGGAGGTCTAGTGATGACAAAAAGAGTTTGCCTATATGTTCCAAAGGGCGAGGATTTGATGAAATCCTTAATTATGAAATACCACGACACACTTTGGGTAGGACGTCCTGGAGAGGAACACTCTTGTGTACTATTGGAACGTGCATATTATTGGCCATAAATACGGGATAACATTACGATTTATGTGAAAACTTGTCTTGTATATTAGCAGGATAAGGCAGATCATCAGAAAAAGACATGTTTACCAAAGCCACTTTCCATCCCAACCAGGCCATTTGAGAGTGTATCGATGGACTACATTTCTGGATTACCGAATTTTGAGGATTTTGGTACTATTATCATCATGGTGGACTATCTATCGAGGATGCAAATTTCATCACAGAGCCTAAATATGTATCCGCCAAAGAGACTGCTCAACTCTTCTTCAAAAATATTGCTAAAATATTGGGGGCTACTTAAGGACATCGTCAGTGATTAAGATCTCCAGTTTACTGGCATATTCTGGACCAATTTGTTTAAACTTCTTGGTTCAACTTTAAGCATGAGTTCTAGGTTTCACTCACAATCAAACAGATGAAATGAGCGTTTCAATTCTATGTTGGAGGAATATATTTGGCACTTTACCTCTACTTCGCAGAAAAATGAATGAAACTTTTGGATGCTGCTTATATTGCTTCAATGTCCAAAAAAGATCTTCCACAAATATGAGTCATTTTTAGATTGTGATTGGCCAGCAACCGCTATTCCTTCATACTGTGGATATTGATCTAAGTACTAACTCTTCTCAATCGAAAAATTTCTCTCAAGAGTGGAAACGAAATATTGAAATTGCTTGAAACTATTTGAGAAAGCTTAAAACGGTACAAAAAGTCTACCAATCTAAAACGACGTTTCCTTGAATTTAATGTTGGAGATCTGGTGATGGTTAAACTTCCCAAAAGAAATTGTTATAAACCGACAGAGGGAAAAAGTCAAGACCAAAATATATCGGGCCATTAGCTATCGTGAAGAGGACTGGAAGAGTTACATACAGAGTAAAACTTCCTTCATGGTGTAAAATACCCAGTGCCCTCCATGTCTGTGTACTCAAATCATATTTTTGTAGATAAGGTGGACGCATCCGAAAATAAGCTAAAGCGACCCATGTTTGAATTGAAGAAAGCTAAAAAGAAGGTTGTTGAAGCTATTCATGGCGACAAAATTACCTGAGCTTCCAGAAAATATCATCAAGAGTAATTGGTCAAATGGAGTTGATGCAATAGTGAAGAGAATACTTGGGAAAGAGCAAAAGACCTTTGAAGCATATTATACATCAATGACACTGAGGAGGACGTCGCTAAATCAAATGGGGAAAATGTTAAGGTTCGCAACTTTAATTAGACCTTTGACCCACTTGCACTTGCAAATTGTCCAACTTCAATCGCACTTTGTAAATATTAGTTTAAGTTTTAATTTCTTTTCAGTTGTAATTGTTTATTTCAGTTGTAAAATAACTCCGCTATTTGTAAATATTTAGTATGATTCATGTTCTTTTAAACGTCTATTCCTGTCACTTAGGTTTTTGTTACTTAAACTATTTAGGAGGTATTAGTTCTAAAGTCTTTTCAAGTTCACTGGTGTTCGCCCCATGCACCAACAATTGTAATTTTCCGCTTTCATCAATCAATGAACAATTTTATTTTAATGCATTCAAATTCTCTGTTGCAAAGCTTTCTTTAAATTGTAACCAAATTTTCTTTCGTCTTAGAACGATCGAGAAAATGCGGAAGGTAATCTAGTAAAGCAGACTACTATCGCATTGTGCTCTTTTATGTGCCATCTAGTGAAAAGGCCAAAGCTTGAAACCAGATAGGCTTTTACACAGAACATCAAAGTACATCTTGATTTTGAGGTTCCAGATTTATGTATTGAAAAATATTTCCAAGTTATACACACCATGACTATTTATTACCAGATGCTCCTAAGTTCTTGATATGTAGTGGTGAGGGTTCAAATCCTAGGAATGCTACTTTTAAGAATAAAAGTACCCATATCCAAGGGATATAAGTTTTTGTTGAGATGGTATATATTCGTTAGGGTATTAGAGACCATGATTGCTTATTACTGGATGCTCATAAGCTCTTGATATATAGTGGTGAAGGTTTGAATCCTAGTGATGCTACTTTTAAGAATGAAAATACCCATAGTCCAAGGAGTAAGGCTTTTGTCGAAACGCTATACATTAGGGTACTTTTCCTTTCTGAATTAAGGATTAAAATCTCGCCACTCTTTATCATAATTTTTTATCAAAATTGATTTCTTTTTCTCAATATCTATGCAGTTCTGAAAAATAAATAGTGATGCAAAGATGTACTTTTTATATATGTATTAGAGAGTTCTAAGGAACGGTTGTGCTACATATACCTAATGATTTACATACACGTGATATAGTGAGATATGATTGGGTCAGAATTTGTTCAACAAAAAAAACGTTTTCACTCTCTTTTTAACACAATCTTCTGTATGTAATTCATTATAACTTCATTATATACAAATATCATTATTCTCTAAGGAATACTTGATTTGTACTGCTTTTGCTTTGATTCTTGCTTGTGACTAAGAGTTACTAAAAAAGAAATCAATGTTTTAAGATATGATTTTGATTTAATTTCATGTTCTCTTTTGTTGTCTTTGTTTTTAAATATCCTTCAAGCTAGAATTGCAAGAGGAAATTGAGAAGGCATGTTTGTTTGTGCTTATAAATTGCTTAAAAATTACTCTTTTGTAAAAATACTTTGAGATGCTAAAACATGCTCGCGTCAGGGACATCATGGAAAATATCCTATCTTAATAAATACATGTTTCATGGCGTTTGGAGATGTTAATTTGGTAACATCATAGCAAATTGTATTAAGCGCTATTTTCACGATGTTTATCGTCAATGAACTTTAAAATGTTTTCGATTAGTCACAGAACTCCCTAAATTGTTACATCATCTATCCTCCGTCATTGGCCGTTAAAAAATAGACAAAATGTATGACGTAAATAACAAATATTCATGGGTTACCATTGACCTTTGTTTATTTTATTTTATTTTATTTATTACTTTTTCATTTTTCAAATAAACAAATATTATTTAAAATTAAAATTTGAACATTAAAACTTGCAATTCATTAAGCCTATGTTTGCCCCCACTTTTCCCAAACTTATTTTCGGCTACACATTCTCCCATAAAATATTATACGTAAATCGAAAACTTTTTTCTTATTTTTAAATGGCATATTCCCTAAAAATCATAATTTCAAAATTCATTTTTTTCCTCAAATTTTCATTAAAATGGAGCCCAAACAAGGCCTAGTGTAATTAATATTTAAAAAAAAAAAGTTTTTGGCATTCAAATGTATAGTCAAACTCAAACCAATGTTAAATTAAAGAGTATATTGTTTCTTTAAAATAAAAAGATTTTTAAAGTCTCTTGAAAATATTCTAAATGACATTAATTGGAACTTGTTTGGAAATTAGAGTTTGATAAGAATTTAAAAAAAAAAAAAAAAGTAAACGTAGGGATGTTAATCCAACTCGCTGACTCGAATGGCCCGCTGCTCGGCCAAGGCAAAGCTCGAGCAGGCTTGGCTTGTTGAAACTGAGTCGAGGCTCGAACCAAGCCTTATTTTTTAGAGTTAGCCCAAGCTAGCCCATGTGGCTCGCCTAGCCACACAGGCCAAAATGGCTAGTGTTTTAGAAATAAAGCAACTACCTGCTTGCAATGGCAATGTCTTAAATTTGAAGGTAGCTACGACTACATATAAAAAAAAAAAAAAGATTAGCCAGCTCGACTCAAAAAGGCTCGAGCCGAAAGTCCGAGTAGAGCCCCATTTTTTTCATCCAAGCTTTGGCTCAATTTGGGCAAAAAAAGCTCGATCTATTTTTATTCGAGTCGCACCAGAACATCAAATTTTGGTTCGCGAACCGGTTCAACTCGACTCATTTACATTCCTACGTAAATTTGCAAAACTAAAGGGAAAAAAAGTTATTTGGCACATTATTTATGAAACGAGCTTAATAATAAATATCAATAAAATTTAAAAATCTCATTTAAATTTTATGATAGTTTTGTAGAAATTTTGATTGGTCAGAGGTGAGAAAATAACGTTTTTACCTAAATTTCATATTAAAAATTTTCTAGCTCGTCAACCCGAGTAAGTTAGCCGATAAGCTTACACATTGCTTGGCTCTAAGACAATGGAATCGATACTTTGTTAATATTTTATGGAAGACAATGAATTTTTTTAACAAAAATAAATAGAATCTTATGTTTTACGTTTACGTTTCAAGAAAAAAATTCTCGGAATTTTTTAATTGGCATTCTCAATGTAGTAAATGCAAATCTCATAGCTTTCATTTTTATAGTATAATGAACAACTTTCATCTATTTCACCTAAGGTTAGACAAAATTCTCAAACTTGATCAAACGGGATCAGACCCAAATCGAACCGAACCAAGCGGTTCTTCTTAAATTAAATACCTGAATGAGTATCTGAATTGAAAATTGACTAATTTGATTTGATTCTCGATTTTAGACCAAAAACCGAAAATTTGAATAAGAACTGAAGAATCGAATCTCCATAATTTTTTTATCTTAAATAAGTTAAATTATTTTATTTTTTCTAAATAAATTTGGTAACTAATTAATTTAGCCCAAACCCAAATATGATTTTCCTATTTCTAATTTCCAGTTTAAGCCCAATTTAATCAAATTGACTTAACTTTTACCAAAATCTGTTATTCTACCATAGTATCTTTTATAATGTTCTGGAGAAATCGAATTGAAACCTCGATTGCGTCTCTATTCACTAATGTAAGTTTGTTGTCTTAATCATCCTACGATTTTAACAATCAAATTTATGAAAAATTCAAAAAATAGAAACGCAAAAGATATATGAGATTGTACTACATTATTTTATAAGAATTAAGATTGAACTTGTCATTAGTTGAATTAATATAGCGTTATTGTAAATATTAAAAAAATTAATTACCGTACGGAACTCTGGAACCGAACTGAATCAAATCCGAACGGTTCTATAATTAATTTCATCCCAACAGTTCCACTTATTAAATACTTAAAAA
Source organism: Fraxinus cuspidata (assembly GCA_903798385.1). Classification (NCBI taxonomy): domain Eukaryota; kingdom Viridiplantae; phylum Streptophyta; class Magnoliopsida; order Lamiales; family Oleaceae; genus Fraxinus; species Fraxinus cuspidata. The sequence continues at coordinate 3,086 of CAIGRP010059520.1, read as the reverse complement.
TTCAAGTTCGATTTGGTTCTCTTTATAATTGAATCTAATTGGACCAAGTCGAGCCCTAATTCCACCATTAAAAAGTAACTCAACTATTTAACTACTTATTTATGAAACTTATTTTTAAAATTAATATTTTTCACTCCTGAGGTCTCAAGTATATGTTTGTTCCACTGTAAAGCAGCACCTAATCGAACATCACTTTCACATTCTCCATTAATGGCTCCTCTTCTCTCTCTCTTCTCTCTCTTCTTCCACCTCCTCCTTCACCTAAACCCAACTCAAGGTAACACTTAAAAAAATGGACAAATAAATTACCCTTTAATGTAAATTTACCCTCTCAATTTTATTTTATTTTATTTTATTTTTTGGTAAATTCAGTGTCCGGTGGAAATCTCATCTTTGAAGATGGCTACACCGTCAGCACAGTCCTTGATGGCGACAAAGTCAAAGTCAACCCTCACTCGATCCTCCCACAATCGCCGTTTTCTAATCAATTTATAGTCCTTGATTCTGCCGCTAGTACTTTTTACACAGTATCAATCCCTACAACTTCCCAAGGTATTGTAGTTTTAAAATCTGTTATTATATTCTAAATTGGAAATTTAAGGAGCTTTCCAAGTTTATAGTCCAGGTTGGTGAATTGTTAGTTTTTTTAGTGTTGTGAGAATAATTTACTTGTGGGATTTTTAATTTTTGGTAAATCGTGTAATGAATTTTATGTTAAATCTGATTACTGAAAATAAAGAAGAGGTAAAAAAGAAAAAAGAAATGGATGACTAAAGTGTTAATTTTTATGGGTTTTTACTTGATCAAAGTATGATGATATTCCCGTTCTGTTAAAATTGAGGGTTTCATCCTGATCCCTTTCTAATTCATATTTCTGGTAGATTTGGTATACTGAATGCTTGATAGAAGAAAAAGTGTTGAGAATTGGGCTTTTAAGGTCCTTTTTTTGAGGGATTTTTACTATGTAGGAAATGTGATAAAGAGGCTTGCGGGAAATGGCCAGTATGGGTACGCAGATGGCGATTTGGGCTTGGCTATTTTTAATAAGCCCCAGAGTTTTGCTGTTGATTACAGAGGAAATGTGTATGTTGCTGACCAGACTAACTTTGCCATCAGGAAGATTACTAAGTCAGGTATATGAAACATATGCACATGCATGTTGGTGCATAAACACTAGGTACTTGCATATATGAATATTAGTCAGAGTTGAATGTGCATTGCACGATATTTTGAAACTCTTGCGAAAGTAATATTTGATCCTCTATTTATCATTTTAATCTAAATATGAGAGAAATGAAAATCCCTGAAAATAAATATTAATTATTCTATATGTGCGTTAATAGTGAAATGCATACTTGAATATGAGTATGAGTATTAGAATTACAACTAAATACATACATGAATTAATGTAAATGTTAATTAATTTAGAATTAATAACAAAGAATATATATGTGACAATGAATGTTAAATTATTTATAATAAATGAATATAATTTAATTTTCAATTAAGTAATACTAAATGCTAATTAGCATACAAGAATGTGAATAATAAATTGTATTCTTGAATGTGAAATTCTAATTAATATTAATTAAATAAATGTGAATATTAACTAATTGAGATTTGTGCAAGGACATAGATGTGAATGTGAATGTGAAATTCTAATTAATATTAATTAAATGAATGTGAATATTAGTTAATTGAGATTTAATAACTGGGATATGGATGTGGATGTGGATGTGGATGTGGATGTGAAATTGTGAAATTTTAATTAATATTAATTAAATGAATGTGAATGTTAATTAATTGAGAGTTAACAACATGGAATACATGCATGAACAAGAATTTTGTAGTATTTATTATAGTTTGTAAATTAAATACATATTGAAAAACAAAAAATAAGATATTATTGAAATAATTGAATTTTAGTATGAATGTAATCGTTCAAAAAATGATTCTCACTCAATATGATATATAGTTTGTAAATTAAATACATATTGAAAATGAAAAGTAAGGTATTATTGAAATAATTGAATTGTAGTAGCGCTATAATCATCCAAAAAATAATTCTCGCTTGTTGTGATATTTAATATATTATAGAAAAGTAAAATTGGAAGTTAATTAGCATATATGGATGTGAATAATGAAATGTATGAAATTTTAATTAACTTATAATTATAATTAATAACACTGAAATACATAAAGAAAGATGAATATTAAGTAAATGAATGTGAATGTTAATTAATTGAGAACTAATAATAGGAAATTCATACATTAATGAAAGCAAATATGTCAAATGAATATGTCAAATGTAAATGTATATTGATGGTAACTAAATGGTTAAATAAATTAAATTCATATTGAAAAATAAAAAGTAAGGTATTATTGAAATATTTGAATTATTGTAGAGTTAGAATCGTCCAAAAAATAATTTACTTGATGTAATATTTAATGTATTATAGATGTGTTTATATGCATGCAACATATCATGACTAGGGCTGTAAATGAATTGAATTTGCCCATATCCGATCCGATAAAAATAACTATATGATCCGATCCGATTCGATAATCAAATGGATATTTGATTGTTAAATCCATAACCGATTGCTATGTTATCGGATATCCGATCCAAAATTGTAGAAATTAAGAAAATAAAAATTTTATATTAGTCAACTCCTAAAATCTAGAATTAAAAGGCCCAGATAGTTTTTTTATCCATTCCTTGGCCCACCTATTTATTCGATGTGCGAAGTGAGAAGTTGGGAACAATGAAAGCAACTCCAACTGTTGGTCTCTTTGGTTGTTTAATTTATTAAAAAAATTAATTATTTGTTATCTTATTTTAATTAATAATAAATTAAAAACTCTCCAAATATTTCAATTAAAGATATTATACTATTATCTAGGGTGTGTTTGACCCACATTATTTTGTAAGAATGTATTCTGAAATAGTAGATTGATGGAAAATGTGTGGTTGAAAAAGAAGGAAAAGTTATAGATGTAATGAAAAATATTATTTTATTGAAGAATATGTGGTTGAAAATAAGTAGAAAAATGAGAACGAAAATTTTAATGGGCATTAAACAGGG
>CAIGRP010059511.1:0-15792 GCA_903798385.1 Fraxinus cuspidata | reverse complement strand
ATATTGGTTTGGTATTGTGACTATGAAGCGGTATGTAAATTTAGTACTATAATTTCAAATATTGAGATAAAAAGATAAATTGTTTAACCAAATAATTTTGCATACTTGTGTGGTTGTTATTATTTTGGTTATAATTTTGTTTGAGGACAAACAAATGTTTAAGTTTGAGGGTATTTGATAAGTGAATTTTTTTAACACTTATTCGAGACTTAAAATAACGATATTTGATAATTCTTTTGACAAAATATATTCTAAATTATTGTATTTTATGTTTAATATGTGAAATTCTATAAATGAAAAAGGAATTGAAGGAAAGAAGCAAGAGGTGACGAAAAATGACAAAATTCAAATTACAAGGACTAACTTGAAATACATGAAAGAATTGAGGACTTGGAAGCAAGTATTAATTTAATTGGGCATTGGAACTAATTGGGCCTCAACTTGGATGGACTTCTGGTTAGGTTATATATATACACACACACATATAAACGTACACTAGAAAAAAAATATTGAGAGCTGAATAAAAAAGCGATTGCTGAGGGAGAAAAAATACAAAGGGTGGCGACTACTAAAAATTATATATCCACCATACTCATACAGAGGCACCTGAAGAGAAATATATATACACATGCGCGCGCTCACGTACACATACACACACGCACGCAGAGACCGAAGCAGAGAAGAAAAAAGGCAGCTTCAATTAAAATCAATCACGTTTCATCAATTTTCGGTGATATCGTTCCATTGTTGTGTGTTTAATTTCAACATTATGCTAGGCTAGATTTTTACATTGCTAAGATATAGATGAATCCTTAATTTGAAATTTTTAATATTAATTAATTATTTTGACATTAATTTATTTGAATGCATGGATGTTTATTATGGTTTAGCTTGCTTTTCAATTAATTGGCCATTAGTTGAAGTGTTTGTGGATTTTATTGTCATCGAGAGAGATAATAGGATCGTTTGCATGTAGTAATAAGTATTGTAAAGTTCGATAGAGGATAGAGATATACTTCTATACTTCACATAGTCTTTAAATGGTCTATCTCGTTTAATGTTTTCTTATATGTTGGTATCTTTTATAGAGATATAGAAAGGTCACATATAGGATTAGATTTAATTACTATCGAGAGAAGTTTTTAAGTAAATTTGGAACTTCAACCAACTCGCATGATAGCAATGAGTCATTTTAATTGTTGTTCTAAAAATGGATTAATAAGGGAATTTACATCTTAGCAAATCATCTCAAAAATTTGATAAACTTTTTGTAGTCTTCGTGGGTTTGACATTTTACACACTACTATATTACTTGATCATGATCCCGTTCACTTGCGAGTTTTCAAATGGTCACTAAATAAAGATTGAGGCTATGAAAGATATATATTATTTCAAAATATGTATGTGTGTTTATGTTCATCTTCTGTCAAAAAAAACTTTCCTTGTTTTCATGTGTGAATTATGTTTATGACATTTTGCTATGATATCTTGCTGAGTTTTCTTTGCATATTCTTTTGAATTCATTTTGTATTCAACGAAATATAGTGTAAATTTAGTTTTTTTTTCAATAATTATTAGACAAATTCATTTCAAATGGCACAAGAACACTCTCCTTAATTTCCATATTCATATTTGTGAAAGGAAAATTAACATAAATCTTTTTTTTTTTTACTAATTTAAAAATTACTCAAATTTCTTAACGCAAATAATCTTACTCTTTTGTTAATACGGTAACATACTTTGTTACACCGCCACCAACAGCGCAATCAATGCTGGAAACCACCTCCAGCACAATCACCAAATCCCATCTCAGTACCACAACAAACACTAGAACAAATCAGCAAATTTGGCAAACTTATCCAACCCTATACATGCACATACATATATGTATAGAGAATGGGGCACGCACAACTCACCTTTTTGGGGAAATAGGCACTAGCTCCGCTAGAATCACCACTACCAACCCCACCATCATTATTCCCACTCTCACGTCCAACATTTTCTCCGCGATGGTTGCCTTTCCAGTAAAAACCCTAGTTGGTCCACTTGACGTGCCAAACTTTTCATAGAGGCATCATTACATTCTTGATATTTCAATTGATGATTCGTCAGTTTAGCAATGGCCTCTTTCCATCCTTATTTCTTCTCTTGTAGCCTTAAGTTTAGCACATTTTGATTTTTCCCGTAAGAGAAGTTTGGAAGATTTCGCCAACCAGGGTTATAAGTTTAAGAGTAAGGATTGTACCCTTTGCGTTGAAATTTTTGCTCCAAAAATATCACAAATAGGCGGATATTGTACCATATGGGCGGAATGGGAGCTAGATGTAGAAAGTCCTACCTTCTTTGCTGGGGAGTCCATCATTGCGAGAACCATTGAAAAGGCTTCACCATCTCGAACTTTACCAACTCCCCTTTGTGAACTCCTATCAAGCCACATAGTACTTTGCTCACTCATGACCTCGAATAGATCATATGCCTTCTGAATACTCTTCTTCTAGATTGAGCCATTAAAAGATGAATCTACATTTGAACGGCAAGAAGGAGTCAACCCGGCATAAAAATATTTCACTTGCTGCCCCATTGTGATTCTATGATCGGACATTTTTGAAGCATATCTTTAAACCTCCCACAAGCCCATGGAAGGTATTTCTATCATGCTTGAGTTTGGCCACTCGCATGGGTGGAAAGAAATTGGTTGTAAATTTTTGAACAAATTCCATCCAACTATTTATGCTCCCAAGTGGTAAAGTTTCAAGCCACTTCCCTGTCTTATTATTCAAGGTATGAACAAATAATCTCATCCGGATCGCGTTTACAATCACACCTTCATATTTAAAATTGCTAACATCTCCACAAATTGTGCAGCATGAAAGTATGGATTCTCATCGGTCCTCCCATAGAACAGAATGGAATTAGAGAACAAACTGATGACATTCAGCCGAAGTTGAAAGTTTGGATGTCCATATTAAGGGTGAACAATACTTGATTCATTCTCTACCAAGGGTGGGTTCAAGAAATCCCCAAATAGAATATCTTTCTCTTTTATAGCAAGCTCTTGAGCCCTACCCGCTTTGTTAGCAAAACCTGAAGGGATGCCACCTCGCGGAACATTTTTAGGTACATTGTTGTTGGGTTCCATATTTCCTCGTTGAGCCATCTCAAGTTGTTGTCTTCTTGCTTCATTTTTGTTCCTTTAACCTGCTTTGAAAAGTCCCTTTGATATCTGGATCAAGTTTGACAAGATCGAGATTTCGCGAATGATGCATACACTGCCGAAGACCTAGAAAAATAAAAATTAAGAAGTCAACTTCACAATAGAAATATAAAACAAATAAAAAAGAATAAAGAATACAAATCATTAAAATTAGAATAAACTAAAATAGTAATTCAAATAAAACACTCCTGGGTAATGACGCCAAAAACTTGTTCCCTAAAATTACCACAAAAGCACGGGTATGTTCAAGTAATATAGTGGATGTTGAGTCCGAGTCGATCACTCAAAGAATGTTTCTTCCAATTACACGGTAATTGATTCAAATTAACGATAAAAATACACACAATTAAATTTTTGAAGTTAGAAATGAAAAGAAAATAACTTCAGAATTCAATTAAACTAATAATGGTGAAAGTGATAAGATTTTGGATTTTAAATGGGTTTGGATTTACGATATTACTTAACCGTCATTTCATTAATATTTCAATAAACTAGAAATGTAAATCACCTAGTTACAATTTTAGACCTGATTTTCCAATTTTAGCTAGCTACCTCTCTGAACGAAAATAACTCTGGTTAGTCGGCTAGTTTTACCCACTATATCTCTTGTTGATAAAAACACAATCAACCCCATAAAATCATAGTGAAAATAACTCGATGGGTCTTCTAGGGTTGGAGTATATCTCTATCTCCAAAAAAAAACCTAGGGCACTAATTATTATGGTCACATGCACAACAATCTCTCAATAATTACACGTACCACCTAACTCAATTATATATTGGCCACATAAACGATGGAAATGTAAACACAATAAAAAAAATGCACAACAACAATGGCAATTTTATCATTAAATGGTAAATATTGATATTAGTGAAACTTTGGTCAAGGTAAATCATAAATCTCAACTCTAAACACTTAGCCCATTACACAATAGAAACATAATGTAAAAATAGAGATGAAATCCATTAAAATGAGGAAGATAATGAAAAGATACAAGATAGTAAAACAGACGCGTCCCTTGAATGTATTTTTGAAGAAATGAAGGGTTAAGGTCTTGAATCTTCATTTGAAATCCCAAATTTTGCTTTGTATTTGCTCATTTTCTCCCACTCTTTCTTTTTCCTCTCCAGCCTAGGGACTAAGTTTGTAGGAAGAGATGATGAGTATAATGATTTCAAAAATGGTTGAAATAGGCATTTAAGAAGGCAAAAAAAAAACCCAATAATTGCATAATGGCCCCAGGATTTTGAAAAACAAAATAACCCTCCCCCCAAAACTGGTAGTCGAGGTGCCTAGGCGCTGGTGCATAGTGCCTAGGCACCATGGCACTCGAAACTTGGTGCCTAGGCGCTATTCTAATTTCTTCCTTATTGTAGATTTGGTCCTCCATGTTTTTGTGTCTAGTCCCTCAACTTTTATAATGTACTTTTGGTCCTCGAATTTTGACTTTTTTTTTAATCACGCCATCTAGAAGTTGCAACCCAGTGCCCCTAGACTTTTAGCACTTGTACATTTAAATCATATTTTTGTGCACTTGCAGGCTTTTTTCCTTCCTTTAGTTTTTTTCTCCTCTAAATTGGGATTTTTGCCTACAAAAGCCATAATTATGCAATTGTGAATAAAAATTCGCTCAATTTCATAAATAATTAACTCGTTAAAGTACCTAATAAGTGTGTTAAAACACACTTATTAATCATCCCAAACTTAATTTCTTTCTTGTCTCAAGCAAGATTAACTCCTAACACAATCATGCAATACGTTGTAAGGACCAACAATGTTAGATAACTTGTCGAAGTATTCATGAGTGTAAACTTGTCTAAACAACAATCAATCATGACTATTGTGCTCAAAGTAACATAATATCTCACGTGAACAAGCAAATTTTCAAAATTGAGACAAATATCATGGATGGACATGACTTATGAATTAATATCAATTTTAAACATCAAATCAAATCCTTAAAAGCCGGCAAGGCTTTCTAACATGTCAATACCAACACCAATATAAGCACCATATCTTATCAACACCCCCCAAACTTAAATTGCACATTGTCCTCAATGTGTACAAGAACAATATAAACAAGGAACGGGGATTGACGAAACTTCCCCGATTGAATGTTTCTTGAAGGATTCTTGTGATGAATTTTTAGCTCATGACCTTGTATACAATATACCCCCAAACTTGTTGAGATCCATGGGTGACTAGTACTTCAAAAATTTCGACCTACAAAAAAATATTGGTATTAAGTTAAAAATGTAAGTATTAAAGTTAAAAATATTGGGATAAGAAAATTGGGTTGCCTCCTAACAAATACTTGGTTTAAAGTCTCTAGCTTGACTTTTGGGGTATAATTACTCCGGGTTGTCAAGAAGAATGGATGACTTCTCTTTTCAAAAATCACCTCCTAAGTATGGTTTTAGCCTATGCCCATTAATCTTGAAGTTCCCATTCTCTTCATGAAAAAGCTTAACCGCTCCATATGGAAAAATTTTAGCTATGGTGAAAGGTCCCGACCATGTAGAGCGGATTTTTTCGAGGAACAATCGGAGTCGAGAATTGTAGAGAAAAACTTGTTTCCCAACAAAGAACTCCCATTTCACAATGTGTTTGTCATATCATTTCTTTGTCTTTTCTTTATAAATTCGGGCATTCTCATATGAATTAAGACAGAGTTCATCAAGTTTATTCAATTAAAGCAAAATTTTCTCATCGGCCACTTTTTCATCAAAATTTAATGTTTTAATTGCCCAATAAGTTCGATGTTTGAGTTCGATCGGGATATGAAAAGCTTTCCCAAATAAATGGCGGTAAGGAGACATACCAATAGAGGTTTTGAAGGCTGTACGATAAGCCCAAAATGCATCATCCAATTTCTTGGACCAATATTTTCTCAAGGTCCTCAACGTTAACTTGAGAACCCTATTCAACTCCCTATTCGAAATATCAACTTGGCCACTAGTTTGGGGATGATAGACTGTGGCCACCCGATATTTCACTCCATACTTGGTCAATAGTGAGTTGAAGAGGTGATTTTAAAAATGTTTGCCTCTATCACTAATGATAGCTCGAGGGGTGCTATAGCGTGAGAAAATATTTTTCTTTAAAAATATAACTACTACTCTAGCATCATTAGTGGGCAAAGCCACCGCTTCTACCTACTTTGATACATAATCCACCACCACCAATATGTATTGATTTGAAAATGATGATGAAAAAATTCTCATAAAATCAATACCCCACACATCAAATATTTCCACCTCCAATATAGAATTCAAAGTCATTTCATTTTTGTTGGAGATATTACCACTACGTTGGTATCTATCGCATTTGAAGACAAAAATATGGGCATCCTTGAATAAAGTGGGCCAATAGAAACCTGACTGAAATACCTTTGATGTGGTTTTCACGACACCAAAGTGACCACCATATGGAGATGAATGACATAGCTCAAGGAATTGGTCCATTTTATCTTTCAGTACACATCGCTTAATAATTTTATCCCATCACCATTTGAACAACGAGGGATCTTCCCAAAAATAATGCTTGATGTCTATGAAGAACCTCTATTTTTGTTGGTAAGAATGATCCAGATGAGTGATGCTACTAGCGATAAAATTCTCATGGTCCACATACCATTATGCATGAGTGACTTGTAGAAGATGAGTGATTTGTAAGAATTGCTCATCGGGGAATACCTCATTTATCTCCCCATTATCAACCACATCGGCTTACTCATGATCGACGACAACATTTTCGGTCCCCCCTCTTATCACGAATTTCAAAGTCAAACTCTTGTAGAAGAAGAACCCATTTAATCAACCGAGGTTTGTCATCTTTCTTTTCTAGCAAATATTTGAGGGCTAAGTGGTCGATGTAAATAATCACCTTAGAGAAAATGAGGTAAGAATGCAATTTATCAAATGCAAGTACAACCGCAAGCATTTCCATTTCAATTGTAGCATGATTCAACTGAGCATCAGACAAAGTTCGGCTAGCATAATAGATAACATGCAAAATTTTATCTCTTCTTTGTCCCAAAACTATTCCAACGACATAATCACTTGCATCTCACATAAGCTCAAAAGGAAGACTCCAATCCGGAGTTATAATAATAGGAGTTGTGATGAGTTTCTATTTAAGAGTGTTGGAAGAATAGATACACTCTTAAGAGAAATCAAAATTAATGTTCTTCTCAAGTAAAGAGCAAAGTAGCTTTGTGATCACTAAGAAATCCTTAATAAAACTCTTATAAAATCCGGCTTGTCCTCATGCCTTTCACCGAGGTTGGCAGAGGCGACTTTTTAATAACTTGGATTTTGGCCTTGTCAACCTCAATCCCCTTTTGTGATATTCGATGGCTAAGTACTTTGCCTTCTTGAACCATGAAATGACATCAATTAAGCACCAAATTACTCTTTTCACATCTTGTCAATAACATCCCCAAATTCTTCAAGCATTCATCGAAAAAGGCCCTAAAAATCGAGATGACCATGAACACCTCAATACATTTCTCCACCAAATCAGAAAATGTAGCTATCATGCACCTTTGAAAAGTGGTGGGTGCATTGGAAAGACCGAAAGACATCAGTCTATGTGCAAATATACCATATGGGTAAGTGAAAGTAGTTTTTTGTTGATTCTCCGGGGATATTAGAATTTGATTATAGCCCGAATAACCATCTAAAAAGTAATAGTGAGAATACCTACCAATCACTCAAGCATTTGATCAATGGAAGGAATAAGGAAATGTTCATTTCTAGTAGCATTTTTGATCTTGCGGTAATCAATGCATACTCTACAACTAGTCATGGGGTTTGTAGGTAAAAGTTTCATTGTTCTTATTTTCAACTACCATGACACATCCTTTCTTTGGTACCACTTGAACGGGGCTTACCACACACTATCCGAAATCAGATAAATAATGCCCTCATTAAGCCACTTTACCACTTCGGCTCTCACCACTTCTTTCAAATTTGGATTCAACTGCTTTTGATGCTCCACTAATGGTTTAAAATCATCCTCCATGAAGATTTTTTGCATGCATAGTGAAGGACTAATTTCTCGAATATCCACAATAGTCCAACCGATAGCTTCTTTCTGTTCCCTCAACACTCGAAGTAACTTATCTTCCTCCAACTCACTTCAGAAATTGGAAATGATAACCAGAAGTGTGGATGAGTCTCCCAAATAGGTATACCTCAAACGAGAAGGAAGAGGCTTTAATTCAAGTGTAGGTGCTTATTGAAGAAATGGTAGTGGTTGTGAAGAATTCTTTTTCAAATCTTCAAAGTATGGTTCCCTCTTGTAAAAGATGAAGGTATAGCCCCTAAATAAAATACCATATGCTCAACTTCAGTATCCCCATCCTTGGTACTTGAAAAACGTACAAGACTGTTTCAAACATATTCTTAGAAAGCCCATATAGAGAGTCGGCCACCATATGATCAACAACATCCACTCGAAGGCATGAATTGGATTCCGATGGGTAATTGATGGCCTTCATGATATTGAATGTAACTTGTTTATCTTGGACCCTTAAGATGAGTTGCTCCTCTTGCACATCAATCAAAGCTCAACTGGTAGCAAAAAATGACCATCCCAAGATAATAGGGATGTCATGATACTCCTCCATATCAAGAATTATGAAATGGCCAGAATGATAAATTATCCACCTTGACTAATACATAGTCGATAACACCTCGAGGATATTTAATTGATCGATTGGCCAATTGCAATGATACATGATAGCCTTGGCATCTCCTAATCCCAATTTTTTGAAAATTAACAAAGGCATCAAATTAATTCAAGATCCAAAATCACATAAAACTTTACTAAAATCGAAGTCACCAATAGTGTATGGAATAGTAATACTCCCTGGATCATTGATTTTTGGAGGTAACTTGTTTTGTAAGATGACACTACAGTCCTCTGTTAACATCAGTGTTTTATGCTCTTCGAGTTTTCTTTTGTTTGAGATAATGTCCATAATGAATTTTTCATAACTCGGCATTTGAACTAAAGTGTCGGCAAATGAAATGTTTACGTGTAGCTTCTTAACCACCTCCAAAAAATGTACCACATTGAAAATCCAATTTATGCTTTTGAAGCCTTTGTGGGAATGGAATAGGAGGTAAATATGCCTTGACTAGTGTTGGAGCCTTCGGTGTGGATGGCTCTAGTGTTGGAATATTTGCTTTACCAATTACATTGGGCTCTTGCACGAGACTATCTTCTTCAATTGGTGCCTTACCATTTTAAGCCTTTGGACATACTACCGAGATTTCAGGCAATTGCACCCCACTTCTAGTGATAATAGCATCACATTCTCTCTTGTCTTTGTTTTGGTATTGCTAGACAACGTCCATTGTTGCCTTTCGGAGAGGAGTTTGGTTATTTTGACCACTTGACGTTCCAAACTTTTCATAAACGTATCATTGCATTTTTTATATTACACCAGTTTAGCAATGGCCTCTTCCTATACTTCTTTCCTCTTGTGGCCTTAGGTTCAGCACATTTTGATTGTTCGCATAAGAGAAGTTTGGATGATTTTGCCAACCGAGGTTATAAGTTGAGAGTAAGGATTGTACCCTTGGCATTGAAAGTTTTGAGCATATGCCACTTGCTCGGTGGATGGCAAACAACTAACTATCAATGGACAACTTGAGCTTGGGTGACTTGCTCCACAAATATCATAAATAGGTAGAGATTGTACCATTTGGGTGGAATGGGAGCTAGAGGTAGATTTAGAAAGTCCTTCAACCTTATTTTCTAGGGAGTCAATCTTTGGTAGAACCATTGACAGGGCTTCACCATCTCGATCTCCACCAACTCCTCTTTGTGAACCTCTATCCAACCACATAGCACTTTGCTCACTCATGACCTCGAAGATCATATGCCTTCCTAATACTCTTCTTCTTGATTGAGCCATTAGAAGATGAATCTACATTTGAACGGCAAGGAGTCAACCCGGCATAAAAATAATTTACTTGTTGCCCCATTGAGATTTCATGATTCGGACATTTTTGAAGCATATCTTTAAACCTCTCACAAGCTTCATGAAAGCTTTTCGATCCGGATTTTTGGAAGGTGGTTATATCATGCTAGAGTTTAGCCACTCGCATAGGTGAAAAGAATTTTGTTGTAAATTTTTAAACAAATTATGTCCAACTATTTATGTTCCAGGGTGGTAAAGTTTCAAACCACTCTCTTACCTTATCCTTTAAAGTATGAACAACTAATCTCATCCGGATCGCCTCCACACTCATTCCTTCATATTTAAAATTGCCAACATCTCCACAAATCGTGCAACATGAGAGTGTGGATTCTCATCGGTCCTCCCATAGAATGGAATGGTATTTGAGAACAAACCGATGACATCCAGTTGAAGTTAAAAGTTTGGATGTCCATATGAAGGGTAGATAATACTTGATTCATTCTCTACCATGGGTGGATTCATGAGATACCCGAATAGCATATCTTCCTCATTTACAACGTGCTTTTGAGCCATACCCACTTGGTAAGCAAAACCTTGAGGGATGCCTTCTCGTAGAACATTTTCAGGTTGATCGTTGGATTCCACATTTCCTCCTTGTTGAGCCATCTCAACTTATTGTCTTCTTGCTTCTTTTTGTTCCCTTGACCTCCTTCGAAAAGTCCCTTCAATATACGAATCAAGTTAGACAACATCTAGATTTCATGAATGATGCATACACTTCCAAAAACCAAGGAAAATAAAAATTAAGAACTCAACTTCGCATTAGAAATATAAAAGAAATAAAATAGAATAAAGAATGAGAATTGTTAAAACTAGAATCAACTAAAATAGTAATTAAAATAAAACACTCATAGGCAACGACGCCAAAAATTTGTTTGCTAAAATTATATACCGCAATCGCATGGGTGTGTTCAAGTAATAAAGTGGATGTTGGGAGTTTAGCCTCCAAAAGCCACATTTACACAATTATGGATACGAATTGTTCAATTTCATCAATAATTAGCTCATTAAAGTACCTAATAAGGGTGTAAAAACACACTTATCAGATGGCCAGTTTCATCAATCTGGTCAATCTACGCTACATTTCTAAATTTGAGTGGATAAATGGAAAATTTTATTTTCTTCTCTTTTTAACTACCCATTATGACTATGGCACACGAGAAGCAATTTTTGAGGAAATGTTATAACCATTGGAAATTTAGATTAAAATGGCAAAAATAAAAAAAATTAAGTCAATTTGATCTCCATTTTCTCAAAATTCATTTTCTCCAAATTCATTTTCAAACACATGGTTGAGTCACGTCCATTATCAAAGAGCAAGCAAACCACGGTGCGACGTTCAGGCCGTATTTTATGGGATCCATAATTTTTATTAACTTTTCAATCACACATTATATTAATTCTTGTCAAATTTGCTAAATTTTAATTTTTATCTAAGCCAAAATGGGACTAAATTAGTTCACAAATACTCTTTTAAATGTAGAGTAAGTACTTTAGGTGAAATTTTTCAATTTCATATGATTATATATAAGGTTCGAGTGATGTAGCTAAAAGTTGATAAGAGTTGATGGATTCCATAAAATATGTTTTGAAAAATGGATAAAAGTTGTGGATCCAATAAAATGTGGTTAGAAATGAAGCTTCATCAAATTTTTTAGCAAAAAAAAAAAAAAAAAATCCTTTACCAATTGAGCATTAAATAGTTACATGTTCAAGTTTTTGGAGGGATAGCTTTTTCAATAAACTCCAAAAGGAAAATTGGGCGTGATATATATAATAAAAAGATTGATGTAACATATGTAGTTATATTATTCACAGGAAACATATCATACGACTAATGAAAGGTCAACAATAACTTGATATTGGAAATGAACAGCACTAATTAATGTATTCACGGTGGTCGAGAAATTTTAATACTAGTATCAAATATTCAAAGTGCAATCAGACGAAACTATACGGTAATAATTTAGAATATAATTAAACCTATTCGATATTGTGATGATATATCATCTATGAAAAAAGGAGTGCAAGTGCCTAACTCGAAGTTTATCACTTTTGTAAAATGTTTTTTTTATTATTTTACTTTAAAATAGTAAATTTATATTTAGGGTGTAAATGTTTAAAAACAAATTTTGAGACCTCAAGATACAATATTAGAACTTTAGAGTAACAAATTTGAATTTAGCATGTGACCAATATTTTTAAAACTGGCCTTTCAATTATCAATGCTCAAAAGCCCTTCTTTAAACGTAATTTCACAAAAAAGAAAAAAAAAAAACCCCACTTTAATATGCTATAACAATTTAACACTTAGCAAAATCAAGTCCACTTGCGAATCATCTAGCCCATTTGATAATTTTTGAGTTTTGTAGAGCTTATTTAGCTCATTTATTAAAATAATACTCAACCTTGAATGAAGATTAAAATCACATTTTTAGTAGATTTCGATAGAAGTTGATAAAATTTTTTAACGAATTATGCCACTCCACACTTGGTTTGCTCAATCCGTTTTGACGCCATCAAACTTTACCTTAAATTTCGACTTAGTTTAGTTTAAATATTTATATATACTACTAACTCTAAATTTGTGCCGATGCCTACCCTTTCTTCAAATAATGTTATTTGTAAAATGTACTTACAAATCACAATCTATGTAGCAGTGGAATTAATATGGCATTTTCAATGAATTAAAATATATCTCAACCCTATTGAAAAATGGATAATGATCTTACCGTCATATAAATGATTATTTGTAAGTACTGTTTACAAATAATATTACTCTTTTTGTCTCCACTAATAAACCCTTCTAACTCCGCTTTCCATTGATTTTTATCAAATTCTTGTGAAATTGATCATCCCCCACACAATTGCCTCTCCTTCAAAGTTCAAACGACTTTTACGTTTATAGCGTGGCTAGAAGAAACTTAAATCGGGTAATTAGCACAAAACGTCCTTATCTTGCACGACTATTGTGAAAAATATCAATATCTTTCATTTTTTTCATTTCACCCTTAATGACACATTCCATTTTGCAAAACATCATTTTCATCAATTTTCATACAATTTTTCATTTAAATGAAAGGTATTTCGTCTTCCCAATTTTAACAATTTGAATCGATCTCTGCCAGTATAATTGTTGATTACTATACTGACTATTATCATAAACTGAAGTTTATGCTTAATTCCGGTAAAATCAATCAAAATGGCTGAGGAAAAAATAATTGAAGAACCTCGTAATATTGATATTGTGCTAATAAATTACCTTCGAAGAGAACTCTTTATATTAAGGATTTCTTTAAAAATCTAGAACTTTTGCACTGACAAGTTTATTTGTTTTTAAGTATGGCTCCTAGACTAGGTTATTTTTTAAGTATTTCTCATTTTTGTAAGACATGAATTGCGTATCTCCAGCCATGTTATCCAAGATCTAATTAATAATAGATCTAATTAATAATATGCAGTAGAAATGAGTCATTAAAACACCAAAAGTCTTCTAGCCAATACCCACTTAGCAACCCCTTTAATTTATGAAAATAAATACAAGACTTCCAATTTTAAGAGAGAAATTCTGCAAGTATTTTTGCACGAGTTGGGCTAGGGACCCTTGACATCTTGATATAGGAAACAACCAAATATCCATCCATCATAGAAGTAGATACTTTCTACAATAACTTCCCTTCATTAAATGGGAAGTTATTATGACATTTATTTACCTCACCCTTTAACAACTTATCTTTGCAATTGAGTAATTGATTAGAAAGCAGTTACATTCTCCAACTTGGTCATCATATTCAACAAATAACTTTAAGGTGAGTATTTAATATGGCCATGAACTGAAAATGTCAATAACCCACTCAAATAAAAATACACGATACTTGAATCATGGCGATCTTATTTTAATAGTCAAAATTTTCCTTCCATGTATTATAAGTATGTTCATTTCTAAAAGAGTAATTTACTTTATGAATGAACTTCCTATAAGTCATTTTAGATCCAAACTTTAATAATCACAATGTATAGCAATTACAAACTTTAAGTGCACTAACAAAATTGTTTCAAATACAAAACAACAATCTTTTAAACAAGAATCAGAGTATCATGATTGAGCACACAAGTCCCATATTCTCAACATGAGGTTTATAAAATTTAGCCAGCAAGCTCTTATTCATGGGAACCTCTATCATAAGATATGTCTTGATAGGTTCAATCTTCACTTCATTTTTCTTTATATGATGTCTAACAACTAGATACTCTATTTCGATATGTTTGTTTCAACTTCAACTTTTTTTATCTCTTGAAAAGAAAATTGCAGTCGAATTATCGCAATAAGTCTTCAAAGGATTCCTTATAGTATCGACAATTCTTGAGCCTTTAACAAAATCTCTGAACCATGATGCCTATGTTGTAGCTTCATAGCAACTAATGAATTCTGTCTTCATGGTAGACGATGCAATTATAGTCCACTTACTAATTCTCCTAGATATAGCTCCTCTAGCTAGAAGAAAAATATATATTGAAGTAGACTTTCTTATGTCTACACAACCAGCAAATTCGAATCCGTATATCCAACAACTTCAAGATTGTCAGAATACTTGTATATGAGTTTGTAGTCTATAGTTCCCTGAAGATACCTCATCACTTTCTGGCAACTCTCCAATTTTCTATACCCGGATTACTTTGATATCTTCTTAGTACACCAACTACAAATGCAATTTTAAGTCTAGTACAGACTTGTGCATACATCAAGCAGCCAACAGCAAAAGCATAGGGTATAGAAGCCATGTGTTGTCTTTCCATTTAATGGACAATGTTTCAAACTAAACTTATCACCTTTAACAATGGGTGTTATACTTGATGCACAATCCGTTTTCCTAAATCTTTTCGAAACCTTTTCAATATAGGTCTTTTGAGACAATCCTAATGACATTTTAGATCTACCGATGTGAATCTCTATGCCAATGATATAAGGGCCATCACCCATATCCTTCATTTCTAAGAAATTGGTTTGCGTCATGTACCAAAACCAAATCACCACTTGCAAGTATAATGTCATCTACATATAGGAATAAAAAAATGTATTTGCTTCCACTGACTCTAAGATATATACACTGGTCAATTATATTTTCTGTAAAACCATTTGAAGTAACAATATTGTGAAACTTCAAATACCACTGAAGGGAAGCCTATTTTAGCCAATATGTAGATTTTCTTAATTTGCAAACCATGTGATTACCTTTATCACTAGTAAATCCTTCAGGTTGTTTCATGTATACTTTACCAACAGTAGCACCTTAGTACCCATGTCTGAGAGATTATATTGTGTGTGTGTGTATTTTCTCAAGCCTTACAGCTTCTTGTGACACAATATCTTTAATGAAATGTAATCTAACATCAACGTGTTTTGTACGTTCGTGAAAAACAGGATTTTTACATAGATGTATAGATGACTGACTATCAGAATATACTACTACATATCATTCAGAACACACAGTTCATGTAGAAGGCCCCTAAGCTATAAAGCTTCTTTAATAGCTTCAATAGTAGCAATGTATTCAGATTCGATCGTAGATAGTGCAACTATGT
>CAIGRP010059508.1:0-19963 GCA_903798385.1 Fraxinus cuspidata | reverse complement strand
TTACATAATGTACAAGTGGCAAGATTTTACACCATGTTCGACAAAAAAATGTTAGATCAACTTGTGAAATATTGCCACTTGTACATTATGTACACCAAGTGAGAAGTAAGAATGTACATGTAGCATTTCTTTTTTTTTTTTTTTAAAAGGAAAACAGTTTATGATAAATAAATCTCTTATACGTTCACTTCTTGGGTTGGAAGAATTTGTAAACCAAGTATTTTGTCATATGGCTCACCCACAATGTGATAATTACGATTCTATCATTGCATGTCGGAGAGTAACCGAAAAAGAATTTGGACATCCAATAAAATTCGGTTCCCACCAACTTACATTACCTTGCAAAGTTTTACGTCTTATCATTGCCCACATTATTCTCCCTAGGAAGGGTCATCTTGATGGAATTAAGCACTTCGACCTATTCCTTCTTGATTCCTTCATAGTCGGACGAAAATTGGATTTTCCAACAATTGCCATGGGTCATATGAAAATTGTCCACTCCACTACTCATATCAAGGCCTTACCATATGGCATGCTCCTCACTAAGATTTTTAAACATTTTGAAATCCCTCTCAATGGTTAGGTATTCGACTCCTTCCTGCGCACCTACACTATCAATATTCACATTCTTAAGCGAATGAAAATTGTCAAGGAACATGAGCAATGGGTGGCCCGTACTAAGAAAATTGATCTGGACTCTGGACCTTTTACCTCTTGAAGGAGCTGAAGACGAGGTTGGAGATGATCGTGAGGATGACGCGCCACAAATTCCTAGTCCTCCTCTTGACATCTCGGGATCGAGTACTCTCCCACCTTCCAGGGGCTTTAGTTTTACCGAGGTTCACTACAATCTCCTAATCAGTCGCATCGATTCCCTCACATCCTCCATCGACGGGCTTGGCATAATGCTTCACCGTTTGCAAGTTCAAGAAGATGTCATGCAAGCTCAGCAAGATGTCTTCTATACTTATTACTCCACTCAACAAGAGGCAATGCGGGCTCAACAAAATGCCTTTTATGCTTTGTTCGATGTACTCTTTCCATCCCCGCCTCCTCCGAATTCTTAGATATATTTTATGTATAAGTATCTTAGACCTTATGTTGCTCTAACCTCTTTGTATTGTTACTATTCGTTAACTTCTGCTCTAACCTATCTATGCAATATCCTATGTTATAATCTTAAATGCTATATTCTTTTTGCTTATGAAAAAAGGGGGAAAATATATGATAAGATATGATGATGATGATGATGATGATGATGATGATGATATGCTTGATAATGATGATGATGATATGCTTGATGATGATATGATGCTAGTATACTTGAGATAATTGTTGAAAATGTTTTTCCTTCATAAACATATGTTTTAAAGTGTTTCGATTATTGGTTTGTAAAAGAAAGGGGGAATATGGATCACACGAAAATTTTAGAATTTATATTCCTTACCAATTGTTCAAAATTATCTTGCAAATCATCTTGTTAGTCATAATAAAAAAAGGGGGGGAAACTATTGACCTATAAATAATTTGAAACCTCAAAGTTTTGATTATAAAAAACAATTTGGTCTTATTTACTAACGAGTTGGTTTCAAGTGATTATAGTCTTTTGAACGCGTACGAAGGAAAATTAATCAATGGACATGAAAAGACCAAAAGCTATCATCACAAATCGAAATCTTGAAAGAAGTCAAGATCGAAGCCACATTCTAGATATGAAGAGCAAAACTTCGAAGCAAGATCAAATAATCGTTTCTTAGTTAAGAATATAAAGGTACTAACACTTTTATATATGGCATGAATGACAATAACTCGAAACCATTCCATACATTAGAAACTACTTAGTGCATTAAAAAGCAATTCGAATACAATGTCCTGATTAAGTGAAAAATGACTTCTAAAGATTAACTTTTGGACTTGTAAAATAATTTTTTATCTTAAAAAGTTAGTGAAAAATGCTCACCAAAAGACCATACTTTTCAAAAGTCTCAAAGCAAAACAAACGAGGTTAGAAAGTGGACCGCCACTATACTGACGGTCGACCGACCCAAGGCGGCGGTCGACCGAAAAAACTCCAACTGTCTAAAATTTGAACATTCTGACTTTTGATTTTTCCTGTACAAACGATCATATTGGTCATTCGAAAATTGACGGTTGATCGGACCGGTCATTCGGTTTGACATAAATTTTTGACGTTTTTCATCTCTATAAATACCAACTCTCTTATGATTTATTATAACAATTTTAGAGCATTCAATTGAGTTTATTTTGAGCCAAAATTTGCATTGATCTCTCATATCATTTATTATCAAATCATTTTGGTGTTGAAAAATCTTTTATCAAATTAACTCTTGAAAATTATTATATACATCAAAGTTTTTCATATCTAACACTTGAGTTTCATTCATTACTATCTATTAAAGTGTTAACTTACTTCTCTTCTTGCACTCAACTTTGAATCTATCATTCATTAAAAAAAGAAGATTTCAATTGTAAATTTATTTGAATTGTGGGTTGTGTTGAGGTCTCGTAATGCTCAACATTGTAAAAGGGTCGGTGGTCCTTGCTTGTAAGTCATCGAAAACTTTATAAAGGGTTAGATTGCACCACAAGTCAGTCAACATAGTGTAATTGGCCTTGCTCATGCTGGAGATCTTAGTAATAGAGGAGGTAGATCATTGCGTTGGATCGAACCTTCATAATTATATCGTTTGCACTCTCTATCCCTATTTACTTATTGCTTTCATATTTATGCTTACTATTTGAATTAATTGTTTAATCTTTACTTTTTTGAATTTAGATTAATTCTTCAAAAAAGTTTGAAAAATCAATTTACCCCCATCTTGGTTAGTTATTCTTGGACTATCAGTTTGAAGTCACGTTTTTAAAAAAAAAACTATTATTTAATTACTTAAAATAATTATTAATATCATTTATTTAACAAAAGAAAAGAAAAACAAACCTGTAATTTTTTTTCTTTTTTTTGAAAAATAACATGAACAGTTACACGTACTGTTCATATGAATATTAACATTTTTTTATAAATTCTACAGGAAAGTAAAATCTTTGCTCTGATACCAAAATGTAACGCCCCAAAATTTCACAAATACTAGAATGTTACCAAAAATTTAATTCATTTGTGGAACGATAAAATAATATTCTTTAAAAGATAATAATTGGAATATCGATAATGAAAACATAATCATAATTTAAATACTTGTCTTTGAACAAATTAAACTGACTAATAATTTGAAGGAAAAAAATATACTTAATAATTTATGCCTTCAATTCCTCTTGACAGTCCCATTCACCATCCCGCCACTGTTCCAATCAAACGAAACTAACCTGTAAAATTTTGTAAGAGTAAGTATTTAAAAAAAATACCCAATAAGATACGTGCAGTTTCCATATACAATTATATGCAATAAAATAAAACATTTCATACCACTCTTCTCTTATGGAGTATATCGGTGACCAAGTGACACATCCATCTTAGGTCATCTTAAATTCCCGTAAGATCTCATATCTTCTAATAAAGAACCCGAAGGTCCACTAGCAATTCATGCATAAATTAATGAATATAAAGCATAAGGAAATGAACAACTTGCACAAAAGTATCTTACCTTGATTGATCAAACAAGCTTTTGAAAAAAATATACTAGATATTTACAGTTGCTTTATATGACAGATGTCGTTTAAAATTCTTTGGTGGTGAATTGTGGGACAATTGCACACTATTTATAGTAAAAATATAGTGGTTGAATCTTGATACAATTGGGATGGAAAATCGTATTTATCATATTTGATAAGATTTGAATTTTTAGTAAACAAATCATATAACAAATCATAATATGACATGTGTATAAAATATTTATCACAATTAAAAGGTGATTCTAATCCCAATACATGATAGTGATAGCAACTTTTGACTTCAAATAGAACTCTAATCAAATAAAGAAATTATCCCACATCCATTCCTTAGATACATGTGGGTATCCCTCATCCAAATTCAATATGATTTAAAGAAATATAAATTAATTAATTACAATTTTTTTGAACTTCAATATCTTGAAACTAACTTATCTGTATTAACTTTTTCTCCAACCTAATATACATGATAAATTACGAGCTATCTAATGAGCCCCATATTGATATACTTTTCGTCACTTTATCATAATCCAAATATTTGACCCAAAACATAAGAATTTAAAACATAGTTCACTTTAGTCCCTCAACATTCAAAATAGTAAAATATAATATTGTAAAACAATTAAATTCTAATCTAAAATTTTTAGGCGTCACAGTCCATGTCATCCTTACAGAAAAGGGTGGTCAACACTGATAGTGTTGCATAGATGTCATGTTTTGCCTTGGGTATTTTTGAAGACATTTTCCACACTTCTCATATTACTCCTCTGGACTTTAATCTTTGTTTACAAAACATATCTGAAGAGATGTTCGAAGACATACAGGCCAAGGCACTTTGATGCTTAGCAAGGAAACAAAGTTGGAGTTATATGCGAATATGGTTTTCAATTTTTCCTACATCCTCGTGATGATTCTCTAAAGACTAATTGTGCAGTCTAGTTAGGCTGCACGCTCTTCTTCTTCCTTATTTGCGAATTGTGACCTTATTGCTGTCAAATTGTTATCATTCCCTTAATCGATTCTAAGTACTTAAAGATACGATTGATCCTGGTCTTCACATAAACCATCAACGATGTAGGCTCGAAGGATCAACATATCTTAACTACCTCTTGTCTTGGTTGATCCATGTCTTCACTAAGATCATCAACGATCATGGATTAAAGGATGTAAAACATCCTACTAATTAATGCTAGTGTCGATATTGTGTCCATAGAATCATTTATGATTCTGGCTTGCTGGATCGTTATGATATGAATACTGGTCTCAAATTTGAACTTCCACATCCCTCTAATGACCCATACTTAAAGTTTGAAGCAACCAAAGAAAAAGAACATAGTATGACCAATTCACAATTTTTAAGGGAAAAAGTTAAAGAGAGATATGCCCCTACCTTCCCAAGTCATGCAAAAATTCAGAGAATTAAATCAACACCTCAACCGCTTAACACCTACTAAATTTGTTCATGGCAAAGCCCTTTTAGAGAGCTTCTACACCTTCGGTAGAGCTTCTATGATTGCTAGATCCTTTAGAATTGAATTATTAGTCATAATTGACCAGTTTCGTACGTAGTTCTCAAGGAAATTACCAACTATTCAAATAAAGACTAGAACCAAGGCCGAACACTGAGGTGGAATATGAATCCAAGTTCATGCTTTGTTCATGCACTTCTAGAAGACATGGAGATGGTGACTTGTGTAGTGGTCAACAGTATTTTAAATTCTCAATCATATAAGGCGAGACATAATCCTTGAGGTGTTTTGAGGCATAAGTTTCGAGACAAACCGATGAAATTATTTAAAAGAATATAGGAAAATAAAACATGCTTAAATTAAACCATCAATTGTTTTGAAATATATAAGAAAACTAATTAACGAAATTAATAGTCTCATTCAAAAGGAGCACAAAATGCATTAGTGAAGTAGTAAATAATAAGTATTCAAACAATTCACCCCTTAGCCACTTTGGGTGTAAGCTTCATTAAGTTAAATAATAAGCCTTACTACATTGTGACGTAAACTTCACTAATAGCACTTGAGGGGCAAGTTTCGGGGCATTCAGTAAAAGCCTAACATGAGGTGGGTTTTGAGGTGGAACCTCAAAAAGCTATTTAGACAATGGTTATCGGCCTTCTTCAAGTCATGCAACCACATAACAAATATACAACCTCTCGAAAGTAGTATCTTTGACAAATGATTTGAATGGTGATCAAGCATTCAAAAGCATTAAACACAACTAGTTAGCATCACACTTAGTGTCAAGAACAAAGAAAAATTATAATTAAAGAATCATATTAAGGTTACATCATCTTCCTAGCAATTTGAGTTATTTTTCCAATTCACTTTGAATCACTTCAATCGAATCTTGGGAGAGAAAGTTATGATCAGAATATCAAAGGCTTTGTAAAGATGAAAAGACGCGAACCTACGTGCGCGAAGGGGGCCATTTTGGCGTACTTACAATTCATTAATTTTCATGACCTAAGAGCCATTTGGCTAAATGGCATGTGCGGTAGTTATACCCGTGCGTTCACGGGCTACTTTCGGAGATGAATATCAGCAGTTTCCTTTCACGATTCACTCTTTTAGAACCCAACTTGAACCCGATTTTGGCTCTTATGAATGTAAAACAAGGGCTATACATTGAAAAACAAAAAACCTTTCTTGCCTCTTCATAGATAATAATATCATCAAATTCATCAAGAACAAGTGGCCAATTGCTATATCTTGAGAGATGAAATCAAGCTCCTGTAAGGAATTGAAAGTCAATCACATTAAGATTTTAAAGAATTCAACATTGGACTTGAAGATCAACATTTTTTTAAATATTTCATGATTCGAGTGATATTTTTTTAAATTCCTTCTTGTAATTTATATAATAATATGCTAGACTAGATCATTTTTGTATTGGATGAAAATGAGCCCTATTATTTATTTGTTTTAATTCAAGACTATTAGTTTAGTTTATTTCTTGTGTTTCTTGATTAATTTTGCATACTATTTAATTGCT
This sequence comes from Fraxinus cuspidata, assembly GCA_903798385.1. Taxonomy (NCBI): domain Eukaryota; kingdom Viridiplantae; phylum Streptophyta; class Magnoliopsida; order Lamiales; family Oleaceae; genus Fraxinus; species Fraxinus cuspidata. The sequence goes on along the minus strand of CAIGRP010059508.1, from coordinate 13,312 downwards.
TGATCACCAATTAGATGACTAATTGCTTGTTATAGTGTTGGGAGACTCACAATTAGTGTAGAACGTTGCAAAATTGACATATGTTAAATAAATGTTAGGAATAATACTTATCACATTTGCAATTATGTAGATAATCTAAAATTCTAATCATTCAAATTCAAGCTAAAAATAGATTCAGGCCGTGATTAGAATAGAATTATTTTGCCTTGGATAGGAAAATTAAATACGTTAGCTTTATCGATTGTCAAGAACACATAAATATGACTAGATTACATAATTAAAAATTGAAATAGATAACAATAAGCCGAGTCTAAACCCAATACAATCATCCATAATTTGATAAAAAAAATATTCCTAATTTTACCACTTTCTAAGATTAATTTAGAATAATCATAAAAATCAAATAACTTTTGTTTATATAATTTAAATTACATACATAACTAGTAAACTTGAATTGAAATTTATTCTCCATGAGGCAATACTTTCAATTCATCAAATATATTATTTGTCAACAATCTTGTACGCTTACGGGTTTCGCACGGTCAAATTTTGGCGTCGTTGATGAGGAATGAAGTATTTAATTTGAGTTTATTAGTTTATATAGAATCTCTTATTTTGTTTTAGGCTATTAATTACACACATAATCTCTCTTTTTTGTTTCTTGGGAATTTATGCAAAGATTCTGAAAAATCGAACTCCTATCACTGGATCCCTAAATCAAAAGAACATTTAGGCAATGAAGACAAGAACAGACCGAATAAAAAAATGATAGATTTAGTTATCGCCAGATCCTTCGGAACTACAAGATCCGCCAAGAACAGTTGCCAATAATGAAGAAGCTCTTAGGGATTATTTAAATCCGATACATGTTCATGTGCAACCAGCTATTATTTATCCACCTTTTGGACAAGCCAACTTCTACATCAAAGCTGACGTAATCAAATTATTTCAGAATCATCATGACATCGGGTTCTGTGAAAGATCAATTAAAAATCCTCATGAAAATATTCAAGCATTCATGATGCTTTGCGATATGATTAGTCATGAAGGCATGTCCAAAGATGTTTTTCGGCTACACCTATTTCCTCACACTTTGTAGAAAAGTGCAAGAGAATGGCTAAATACACTAATTCATGTGAACATGGTTTCATGGAATGATATGGGAAAGATTTAAAGATTACTTTAGAAATAAAGTCTATATTTTCAAGTAAAGAGACCTCAAGAACTATCTAGAAGTATGATAAAGATTCAAATATTACTTCAGAAAGTAACAGACTCCAAACATTCCTAAAGATGCTAAGATCTGCATATTTTATTCAAGACTGGGACCTAAATTTTGTAACATAGCCGATGCTTCAACATGAGGGTCAATCATGGATATTCCATTTGATAAGAGAATTACAGAAAATCGGCCTATGTGACCATTAGACAGGAAAGCGCAAACAAAAATAATAAGAATTCACAATATTGACATGGCTACATCATTAGTAGCCCAACTGGAAGCATTGACAAAAAACCTTGGACAACCTCATCAGAATATGAACATGGTAAACTAGCCGACATCGGTTTGCGAAGGCTCGGGGAAGATCATACAACAGAAAGATGTTATTTAGCATCTACGCATGTAATCTAGCCTGGGATGTTGAGGCAGTAGAACAATCCTTACTCCAACATCTATAATCCAGGTTGGAACAAGCAACCTAATTTCTCATGGGCTAATAATCAGGGTCAAGGATATCAGACTTAGGGCAACCCACCAAGATTTCAGCAACAACAAGACAAGAAGTCATCGTTGGAAGAATTAGTGGCTTAGTTCATTTTCAACAGTAAGACTAATTTCCAGAACTAGCAGACTATTCTTCAAAATCAACAAGCTATTATTCAATACCAGCAGGCTGTAATTTAAAATTTGGAAACTTAGTTGGGGCAGTTAGTACCGCATTAGCCAACATAACACAAGGTACCTAGTCAAGTGATACACAAAAGAACCCATTGGAACAGGTGTTAGCAATTAAAACTATGAATTATGCAATTACACGAACACCATAAATAAAGCATGCTACCCTTGTTCGAGCTTATGTGCCATATATTTCGTTCCTTCAAAGGTTGCGAAGACAGCTTAAAGAGAAATAGGTTCAAGCTATTAAAATTAGAATTGAAATTCAGCTGCCAGAAATTTCTGTAAAGAAGAAAGAGGTCGAGGAGAATCAGGTACCTACTACGGGCGAGGACAAGTAGGTCAGTCTAAATAATCAACAAAAGCTAATCAAGAAAAGATGGTCCAGAGGTTAAGGCAATCGTTCCTATTAGTGAACACACACCTCTAGTTCAATTTCTCAAATCTTCCAGAACAAGAAGGTGAACAAATAATTCAAGAAGTTCTTGGATACCCTCAGACAAGTTCACATTGACATTCACGTCATTGACGCCATTCTACATATTCCCAGTTGTATTACGTTTTTAAAAGAGATGTAGACCAAGAAAACAAAGTTTCTAGTAGATGAAATAGTGACTTTGACAAAAGAGTACAGCACAATCATATAACATAAGCTCTCTCCTAAACTAAAAGATTCAGAGAGTTTCACTATAACTTGTGCTATAGGAAATTCACATGATTTAAATGTTTTAATTAACTCTGGAGCAAGTATTAATCTGATGCCACTGTATATCTACAGGAAATTAGTATTGGATTATTCAAAAGCAACATCGATATCTTACAACTGGTTGACATGACACTCGAGCATCCTTATGGAGTAGTAAAGGATGTGCTCATCAAAGTTGGAGATAACTTATTTCCTGCTAATTTAATCAATTCTTGATATAGATGCTTAACACAAGCCATTAATTTTGGGAAGACCATTCTTAGCAACTGCACTAGCATTAATAGATTTTGAAAAAGGTAAATTAATCTTAAGGGTGGAATAAAAATAACAAAGGCTCACAATGAATGCTCCACTCAAGCAACCACTTGACATTGGGGAATTCTTAAAGATCGATCATTGGGGAGCTAACATGAACGAGAAGGAAGAAGGTGGAATCGTTGGGCATGACAACAATGAAAATCTTATAATCTAGAGACTTAAAAATGTCTTAAGGAACAACTACCAGTGCAGCTGATGCAAAGCCGAAAACTCTCTTTCCAAGCCACCATAAATAGCTAAACAACAAAGTCAAACTAAAGACTATAAACAAGTGCTTATTGAGAGGCAACACAATTTTCTTCCATTTTACTTATTGCTTTCAAAAATATAGAATTAGTAGTTTGTATTCTTTTTTGTAGTATAGGGTATTTTCATTCCCATATTTCCTTTAAGGTGTGTAACGCTCCGACCCGCATGAACCGAAACGTTACTAGAACAATTGTACTTTAGTCATAGACTCTATATATATATATTTTTTTTTTTTTTTAACAAAACATAACAATTTAATATTAAAAGAAATATCTTTAAAAAAAATAAGTCTTTAGAATGATTTCCATGCATGTGTACCCATTATCGATATGAACACTTTAAGCAGTAAATAAAAATATGCTATTTTGCTTTTCAGTCTCAAGCGGCAAATGTCAAAATAAATTCGTTTACATAGTTATCAATCTCAAAACTTTACGAAATTTTAAGGAAAGGTAGGAAACTTCTTATAGTATGACATATCCAAATATTGGCTTCCATTGACAACATATGAGGTACTAATATATTTTTCGATACCCCGCAGCGATTCGGTTTGGAAGATAACCAGTGTTGTTTATTTAAAGTGACATATAAAATTATACAGACATCAAATTGACATAATTTTAAGTTTATACAGTAGCTAACCCATGAGGCTATCAAACCTCGCATGTTTTGTCCAAAAATTCCAAATAACGATTGAGTTATGAATTTTTTGAGTCGAGGGTAGAAGTTGAAATTTTAATAAAAACAGCAACACTAAATCTTATGTTGGCCTTTTTTGATAAACGATAACTTGTAAGTTAATTTCTATGACACAAAACTACTTTTCAATATAACTTATTCATAAAAATATTCTTAGAATAGTTCCACATATGATATTCATAGAAATCTATTTATTAAAAAAACAAACGTTTCATAATCGAATTAAAACATTAAGTCACCGGCTTCTCCATAGCACGTTGCATCTTCATCTACCATCATCAATGCCCAAGAAAAGAAAATCAACATGTAGGAAGGGAATTAACCCAAGATTTTGAAACTCAGTAGATATTATCAATGCATTTCGTTATCAAACTAGAAAATTCGAACTATAGATTCATACAATCACACGTAGATTTATTCCCGACAAAATCCAATTTCTATAGAATTATCATACACGTAGAGCCGGGGAATGATCATTCAACTATAGTAGTGCCAAAGTACCGTACCCGAAGGTGCCAATTCATTCATACTTTAACAAAAATTCATAACTTGAAAACAAAATAATAACTAGAACCTCTACCTACCTTGATTTTCTTGAAATATAAAAGAACAAAATGTGTAAAAGCCTTTCTCCTTCACATCCTTGCCATTCCTTTTAAGCTCTACTTAACATAAAAGATATTTTTTTGACAGAAAATAAGAGTAATTTTGGATTTGAGGGGAGGTATAGTTAAAAAATGATTTTCCTCTTGTTGTAACCTCCCTTTTTTAGTGAGAAACTAAATGGGAGAGTTATATTATCATTGATTTTGTTAAATTGAGTCTTTAACTAGGAATTTCAAGAGTTTTAAGCTCATAAAAAATAATTCTTATAAATTTTTTATAAAGCAATTACGTAAATAAAAAAAATTTAAGAAAATGAGTTATTCATATGATTGACATAACTTATCTATATGAATGCGCTAATAAAACAGTTATTCCATTCAATTAGCTAGGTATAATTGTTCTTAATGTTAAAAAATGAGGAGTTTTTTTATTCAAAAATAATTTATAAAAACATTTGCATTGTAATTCAAAGTTGGGTTGCTTATATGAAATACCATACAGATGACCATTGTGGGAACCCAGTTATTCATAAAATCTTAGTAATCAAATTTACTTAAACTTAATATCTAAAATTATTGGGCTTTTAAATAACGTATGGCTTGTACTTACATAACCTTAAATGGGCTAAGTTTCCATAGCTCATTTCTAAAATGGGCTACATCACTAACTTAATAATATAAAATTCGGGACCTTTACAGGGTACTGTGTATGAGTTTACTATAAATTGTTCTATGTTATAATTAAGTGTTATTATTTTAAAGAAACATGCCACCTAAATACATTGGGCAAGGGGAAATATATAGCACGTGAGCTGGCACTTTCATGCCAGTTCATTCACCACCTACAGATTTACACCATAGAATACTTAGTTTCCTTCTTTGCCCTTAATTTTTGTATATTGCTTATTAAATTTTTAGACATTAAGGACAATGTCTGTTATAAGTTTAGGGTGTGAATCTCACAAGACAATAGACGATAAATCTGACAATTGAGAGTCAGGATTTGAACCACTTTATGAATTTATGATACTTGGCTTAATTTTCAAACACACATTAATTTTGCAATGGATAAATAGAAATTAATTTTAGCATTATGATTTTGTAGTAGTTCATAGTTTTAATACATATATTTCAATCCTAAGATCAAAGGCAAATTATCTAAATACGTGTTTATAAAATATTTGTCTAAGTTAGGTTATAATTTTGTTTGGGGACAAATAAATGTTTAAGATTGAGGGTGTTTGATAAGTGTATTTTGTACACTTATCTAGGCCATTAAGTTGGAGTACCTTTTAGTGATTTGGATGAATTATAATTTAATTATGTGTTAAATATGTTTGTTAGATAAAACTCGAGGCAAATTGGTGGAATTTGAATAAAGAAATGAAAATGGGCAAAAGAAGAAGAAACTCAAAGTTCGGGAATCAAAGTACAAACATCCAGTAGTTGATTCAGACCACAAACGATGATTGAAGATCACAAATGATCAATTGGACACAATTGGAGGTCAAATAAGTGAAATATAGTTCAAGTATTTTTACAAATCAATTTCCAGATGAAAAGATTTTGATCCAAATTTTCAGCCTCACATTGAGACTCATTTTCAACATAGCAGATGTTTGAATTGGAAACGTTTTATGTCTACAGAATTGTAGCACTTTGAATTATCTTTCTAACATACTTTAAATCGCCTCAATCGAAACATAAATTGGATGCTATTTTGACATATTTTCTGACTCTTATAAATACAAAATAAGGGCTACACATTGAAAAAGCTCTCTCTTGCCTCTTCATAGACAATTATATCATCAAATTAATCAAGAACAATGGGTTGATATATTTTGAGATAAGAAAATTACATCAAAATTTCGAAGAATTTAACCTTAGACTTGAAGATCAACATCTTTTGAATTATTTCATGATCCAAGTGATATTTTTCTATTATTCTTCTTGTAATTTATATATTAATATGCTAGGCTAGATACATTTTTATATTAGATGAAGATGAACCCTATTATTATTTGTTTTAATTCAAAACTAGTAGTTTAGTTTTTTTTTTGGGTTTCTTAATTAATATTGCATACTTTTTACATTATTTAATTGTTTGGTCACGAATTAGATAATAAGTTGCTTGTTGTAGTGTTGTGAGACTCATAATAAGTTTAAAACGCGATAAAATTAATATATTTGCTATAGATCTTAGGAATAATATTTATTATGTGTGCAATCATATAGATAAATTTAAAATTTAATGCATTCTAATCATTCAAATTGGTTAGGAATAGATTCGAGTCGTGACTAGAATAGAATAAATTTGTCATGGAAAAAAAATTAAATATATTTTCCTTATCGATTGTCAAGAATACATAGATATGACTAGATTACTTACTTAGGAATTGAAATAGATAACAATTGGCAGAGTCTAAATCAAATACAATCATCCATAATTTGATTAAAAACCCCTAATTTTACTGTTTTCTTAGATTAATTTGGAATAATCATAAAAATCAAATCTCTTTTGTTTACATAATTCAAATTCCATACATAACGAGTAAAATTGAATTGAAATTTATTCCATGTGAGATGATACTCTCAAGTAATCAAATCTATACGTCAAGGATTATGTACGCTTATAGGTTTCGAACGATTATATGCTCCAAAGAAAGTATCCCCTTGAATGAATAACATTTGTATGTATTGGTGTGGTATTGGAACAAAATTTCGTGCAAAGAGTGTACAAAATACCTCTAGAGTGCCTCGACTTGTCTAAAATTCATATATTTTAGGTACATATCTCCTCCATCAAACCCCTTGCTTTACTCGAACATACAGAAGCCACATGATTTTTTGTGTTGGGTTATGTGTCCATTTAGTATATTTTGCTATGATAAAATAATAATTCATAATAATTGTGGTTTCATTTATTATTGAGCATGTGAATTAAAGTGTCAATGATCACTTGTGAAAATTTAAGTTTTGTACTTGTATTGAGAAGTACAATGTCACACAACTTATAAATAATTTGTGGAGAATTAAATTCTACTTGATCACCGTGTATTTCTTTTAAATCCCTTGATAGGGTTATGTATATCTTTTCGCGATTCTAATGGGTCTTTGATTTACCAATGGGTGACATCAGTTTGATTAATCAAATATCTCGATGAGTTGGAAACTTGAAAATGAGCGAAGTAGAGCACATGAATTCATGTCAGGAGCCGTTACCTTGAAAAATGGGTTGAGTGTTTAAGTATTTTTGTTGAACGGTTAAATTCTGAACTCAGTGTTTAGTGACGACTAAACTTCGAAACTGTGATTGGTTCACAGGATCGACAAAAAAATGGTATTTAAGTTAGTGAGAATAATTAGAGAGGAAAAACAGTCATTTATACTCATACTTAATTATCGAATCTTAAATGAGGATAAAATACATATACAACATGTTAGATAAAAGTATTACAAATTTAATGATTTCTGTGATCTTTTATATTCTGAGAGTGCAGTCTTTTGCCTTTAATGGAAAAAACAAGCACTAATATTAAGATTTGGTGGTGTAGGGTCGACTAGACAGAATCTAATTAATGGAGCTTGGATTATATGTTAGATCAAGTCCCTATGAAAGCTCTATAAAATATTGGGACTTAATTATGGAAATTATAATAATTTTGGACTTAATTGTAATTACAATAAAGTTTTGTACTTAATTGTAATTGCAATAAAAGTTGTAAACTTAATTATAATTGTAATTGAAGTTATATGACTACACATATAATTAAACGTAAACTAATTGAATGTGGACTTTAATTAAAACTCTTATTTGGATTTTAATTAAAACTCCTATTTAAAATTGGAATTATTATTCTACATGGATTGGAACATCTTTATCTCTATAAATAAATACTAAATGGACACAGAAATCCTAGAACATTCATAATATAAAAATTTCATAGTGTTCAAACTTGGAGAGAGAAAAAAGAGAAAATAATTATTTTCTTATTTTTCATATGCCCAATCTAAGAATTAGTTTCTTGATTTAATTAAAAAAATGGTTGACCACTCACTGATGTAGTCTTAACTTTGGAGAATATAGAAGACCTGGAGGTTTGGAGCATCAATATGTTAGAATTAAAAGGCTGAAAGCTTGAGATCTAAAAATAGCTGGAAGTTCGTGATTTAGATCCAGTTCAAGAATTGATCATCGAATTTAGGTAAAAATTTGAATCCCTAATTTTCTATATGACATACACGTGTATATCTAGACAATCTTGTTTATTGAATTAAATAAAAAAATTAAATTATGGATAATTCTGCTTCCGCATTCCATCAACCGGTATCATAGCAATCTAGATCGTTCACGTGCTTGTTATTCTGGATCTTGATTGCATGTTATAGTTGAGCAATGTCTAGAAATATTTTATTATGTGTTGATTGAATGATTTTAAATTGTGAGCCGATTATATATGGCTAGTTCTTTGTAATTTGTTAAATCCAGGTTGCAACAAGAAAGGTGGATTACGACTCAATCATCTTGATTTAATTTTATTTCAATTATATTCAAAATTGTGAGCCTATGGGACATAGAATTTATGTAATTTTTAAATTCTTGTAATTATTAGTTCTTGTAAATTGATTAAAAATTGAAAACCGAGATAATAATGAAGAATTCAAGAATTACAGCAAAAAATTAAACGATTAATCTGCTGGCAGCAGCTTCTCGCGTTTGGCATAGCAGTTTGCTGCGCCAAACGCAGCGGAAGCTACTGTGTGGGCAAGCTGTCGTGCAATAGCTCGATGCTGCTCGGGTAGCAGTTTCCTACGTTTAACATTGTAGATTAATCGACTTTGACCTATGTCTATTTTTGTATGGACTAGGTCAGTTTTTGTACGAACTGTGCCAGATCTGGATGATCGGCTATGAAATAAGTGAATTAATTTTTTATTACTGTTTGGATTGCCACTGTTGGATATATGAAGATTTTTTGGACTGAAGATTTAGATTAAAATTGGGCTTTGGTCCAATTAGTTTTTAATTAAATTATTGAATCTTTTTGGACCACAAATAATTGTTAGCTTGTCGTTTTATGAATGGTTTAAATTATTGTTTGAAATATTATCATTATAGACATCATGACATATAGATTTATTTGGGACATCGCTTGTAATGAAAAAATTGTAATAACTGAAATGTATGTTAATTTTATTAATATGAACAGTTGGTAATTATTTAAAATGAAAACACATTACTTTAAAAATATTGAGTTAGAAAGGGTATTTATTTAAATAAACTCGTGGTCTCCTTTGATCAATTCATAAGCAAAGTAACATCTTTGTCTCGTGGTGGTAATGCAATGGACCCCCTATAAGAAGTCCTTGTAGTTCGAGTTGCTTGATAGGATTTCATTATAATAAGATTCTCTGGATAATATAATTTATGATCATCCTATAGATGGCAAAATTATTTTCAAATATCTAGAGATCAAAATTGAGGTTATACCTCAAATTGAGATCATCTACGAACCTCCTATAGAGGCTCTCATTTATGATTTTGGTACCCCAAATAAAACGATATTAGACTTGTATACACATTTGTCATACGATTGGTCCAATGGGAGGGTCCCAACTTGATCAGTGGACACAATGACCTTTTCTATCGAGGGACCTGTTGGATCAAAATGATTAAATAGTTGTTGTATTATTGTAGTTAGATGGATATACATGTGCATTCATGCATCGTATGCTAAATTCCTATTTTTTCGTTGCTCATTTTAATATGTAATGGATAGTTAATTTTTTATGCAAAATATCACTTGGCCCATTTTTCGTTATTCTAAATCAAAGCAAACTAATCTAGAAAAATTATATGGATTGAGAATGTAATTTGATAGATATGCTCAATGTGGAAAAATTTAATTTTGTGGTTAAGGGATGTCTTGATGGACTAACTAAAGCCATATAACAAGTCCAAAAGGCTAGATATGTTGAGTAGGAGACTGGAGACAAGATGGCTTGCTATTACATTTTGACTTTGACGTCAATCGTGTTACAATAAAAGGCTTGAAAGTTAGAGTACCTCCTAAACATACACAAACCTTCAAGACATGTTTGGTACCCAAAGTGGGAAGGCTTTTTCGAAGCCATTCCATACATTTTAGAACATCCGTATGTAATCCAAAGTGTCTGTGAAGTTTTCATAGTTTGACTATGAGTGTACACTTCAAACAGGTTGATAGTCTAGGTGTTACCATCTATCAAGGAGACTCAGTTTGACATGGTATTGAATTCTTTATTTGATATGCTTTCGCAGTTCATTGTGGACTATCAATTACATAAGATGAAGATATCATTAATTGGGTTGATGATAGAGTTGTAGTGTGAAAAATGGTCTTAAGAGTACAATGTTGATACTCGTGCATCATTTGGTGGCTCTTCTGGTTTCAAACCGAAAGACAGATTTGGAAAGAAAATGAAGAAAACTAACAAGAAACATGAAAAAAACAAAAGACCAAAAGTAGATGGAAAGTCTTGACCCAAGTGTTCCAATTGCGGACAAGGGCACTGGGGAAAGACCACTTATATGTACTACCTAGAAAGCAAAGTGCATTTGAGGTTTTTCAATAAAGACTATTATTATGTCTCGCCAATGATACAAAAATTTGATTCTATTATCGATTTAATAGGACAAGTTATTTTATAAAATCAGTGTTTGATATGCTTAGCATTTTAATGAATAAAGTTCTTCGTTCCATTAGATATTTGATTAATGGTCTTTATACTTTAAACTATTCCACGTATGAAAAAAAGTTCTACACACCATAAGCAAAAGTTATACCATACTAGTGATACATAACTATAACATCTTAGACAAATTAACCTTAAAGAAATACAAAGACTGACTAGAGATGGTCTTCTCAGTTCGTTTAAGATCGATCCATTTTCAGTTTATGATTTTTGTTTGAAAGGTAATATGACCAAGATATTCTTTTTTGACAAAAGAGATAAAGTTAAATATGTATTCGAACTATTCTAAGATGTGTGGACCATTGAATACACTTAAGAGTTGAAACTATGAGTATTTCTTTACAAATGATTACTCTAGATTCATATACATTTACCTAATGGCTTGAAAATCAAATACTTTTGAGAATTCAAATGAGTATTAGACTAAGATCAAGAAACATTTAGGTAAGAATATTAAGACACTCCGATCTGATCGAGATGGCAAATATCTTTTGGGAGAATTGTGGGACAATTTGATAGAAAATGTATTGTTTCTTAATTGAATACACCTGGTACACCCCAACAGAATAGCAATGTATAAAAAAGAAACATGACTTTGTTAGATATGGTTAGGTTAATGAAAAGTTTCACAACTCTACCTATCCATTTTGGGACATACATTGGTAACGGTGGATATATTCTTAATTTAGTTCATTATAAGTCTGTTTTCAAGACTCTCCTAAAATTTTGGAATGGATTCAAATCCTACTTCCATCATGTCCAAAATTTGGGGGTTAAGCTCACATACTGAAAGGGAATGCAAAAACTTTGAGCCTAGGTCACAGATGTGCTTGTTTCTGGGATACCCTAAAGATACTAGGGGATAATTTTTATAGTCATTTAGATATGAAGGTATTTGTTAGGACAAATGTAACCTTCTTGGAGGATAAATATATTAATGATCGTCAGCCCAAGAATAAGGTTGTGTTGGAATAAATGAGTGGGAACAATTATACTCCATCAATTCTTGGAACACAACCTGGGGCAGACATTCCATGATGTCAAATTTACATGGGCAATGTGGTCTGAGTGGGATAGATGAGTTATCATTTAATCTAATATATTAATAGAATGTTGAATGTAATGAGGAGGTAATAACATCACATAATGGTAATGCCAACATTGATGAAATATTACATTCCAAATGACGCCACAATTCAAGATCAATTGCCACTTAGATAAGGTCAGATGATTATCAGTTCACCTTCAAGATACTTGTTAAGTGGAAAGTCCAATTTGGTGATCTCCATGGTATAAGTTGATGATTTGACTTCATGTAAGAAGGCTATGGATGATGTGGATGCAAAGATCTATTTATTGGTCGAAGCAGACATCAAAGTCTTGGAATAAAGGATTTGACAAAGTGATAAAACATATGGTTTTAATCAAAACTTTGATGAATCTTGTGTCTGTAAGAATACACAAAACAAAATTGTACTTTTTTCATGGTGCTTATGTATATGATATTCTACTCATTAAAAATAATGTGAGTTTGTTATCATTTACGAAAGTGTGGTTGGGCCAACAGTTTCATATAAAGGACTTAGTGAAGCTAGCTGTGTTCTAAGTTTCAGATCTTGAGAGATCAAAAGAACAAGATGATGTAACACTACATTCATATAGATAAAAATATACTAATCAGTGTAGGAATATAATTGTTTACTTGACCTAGACATCCAATTTCACTGACACATTTTTTTGTCGATAAAATGAAAGCATCACCACAAGTATATTATATACCTCGCCAATCACTTATGATCTTTATATAGTATACCGAAACCAAAGATCATAAATCCATAGTCCAACATATTTATTCTGAGGTTGTAAAAGTATCTACATATCATTTCAAAAGTCATACAGGATCCCCAAAATATAATACAACTGAAGTCTACAAAATAACCCTACAGGTCATCATCCATATACATCGGAATCTGGAATACCGCAAGTGCTCCACAACTAGTCATACCTTCTATGCTCACCTACAACGCAAGAACTACATAAGCTAATACTCAGTAAGCAAAAATCATGCATGTCATGACTATGAGTAATAATGGTATCTGACCC
>CAIGRP010059507.1:0-12083 GCA_903798385.1 Fraxinus cuspidata | reverse complement strand
AATGCTCTTTTTTGAAGAATGGGGTCGGAGATGCTACATTCATCGCGGTTTGAAGATTTCCGCTACAACAGTTTTTCATTAACTAACTTCTTATTTCCCGCCTATTTTTGGCATTAGAGATTTGAATCAGCAACCAATTTTTCTTGCCCTCAACCCCCTTCCTACACTACACTTGATTGAAGTAAAAAAACTCTTATTGGATCGAAGAAGAAACCCTTAATCTTCTTAACAATGAAGGGGCTACAGTGGCAAGAATGGGAATCTGAGTTTAAGAAATGGATTGAAGAAGATGCAGGAAAAGATTGTGATTTGAACTATCATAATGATAGGATTGGTGAAACTGTGGAACCTTCACCTGATTTGATAGTTCCGCTACTGAGGTTCCAGAAAGAATGGCTGGCTTGGTCTCTAAACCAAGAAGAAACTGTTTGCCGAGGAGGCATTCTTGCAGATGAAATGGGGATGGGCAAAACTGTCCAGGCAATATCCCTTGTTCTTAAGAAACGAGGGATTCGTAGGCATGAATTACCGTCATCTTCAACGACATTATTCTCATCTTCAACCACATTGCCCGAGATTTTTCCATTGATTAGAAGCACTCTTGTTGTATGTCCCTTGGCGGTTTGTAAGCAGTGGGTAAGTGAGATTAATAGTTGCACCTCGGAAGGAAGCACGAGGGTGCTTCTCTATGAGGGAACCGGCAGAAAAAAGAAAGTATACCAATTTTCCGACTATGATTTTGTTATTACCGCATATACGACTCTTGAGGTTGATTACAGGTATTTGATCCCTCCCAAAACACCTGGCAAGAAGGAAAAGGGACATGACTGTTCTATATTGCATTCTGTACAATGGGATCGTATCATTTTAGATGAGGTAATCCATTAGGTATCATCAGGAACCTTTTAGATGCTATCTTAAATGGACCATATATTTGTCAGTGCGCCTAAGTGCCTTTTTTATTTTAAAACAGAATTCATTCTTGACCCATTTCTTGGACATATAGAAAAAGATGATACGGTGATTGCATACTATCTATTAGGATACTTGTGAATTATCTGTGCTAGTGAACCATCTCTGAGTGACTGTATTATCCTATCCTACACAGGCTCATTATATAAAGAACAATCGCAGTAACACGGCCAGAGCTGTTTTTGATTTACAATCTTCATATAAATGGGCTTTGAGTGGCACACCCATCCAGAATTCTGTTAAAGATCTTTATTCACTTGTAAGTTATTGTGGAAGTAGATCAGTTTGGTCATGTAACTTTATATTTAGATATAACAAAAGATCCTTCATTCACGCAGGTCCGCTTTCTGCAGATACGTCCTTACTGTTATTACTTATGCAAGAGATGTAATTGCCAATCACTAGATTATAGGTACAGTTGAAGCATTTCCATGATTCTTTAAATGCTTAAATAAATCTTGCCCCTAACCTCTGTAAACCTGCCCCCAAACCCAAAAAGAAAAGTAAAAGAATAACTGGGGAATGAAATAACACGACTATGGTGCAATATGAAGTTGGATTATTTGAAATATATTAGTGTTAAAAATGTCTATGCAGTTTCCTCCTGATATTGATTGTGAAAAGGGCAATAATTTTTGCTATACAAAAGAGAAGAAATCCTCTGTCCTATCTAGAAAAGGCATGTGCGTGAACACCTGAAGGACCTGAAATGGGGCTTCTAATTTTAGTGACCTTGAGATTTTTATTTTTTTTAGCTTCTTCCATGTCCTAGTATATTTAATCAACAATGATGTATTTCTGAATCTTCTGTGTGAGTACAGTGCCCCAACGGCATGTCCACACTGCCCTCATATATCTCAGCACTTTTGCTGGTGGAACAAAGTGAGTTGCTATTTCTATAGTTGTTACTCTTTCGTTTTCCAGTTATTTTCTAGTGTAGATATTGTGTGGAGATAATGAGGCTGTGATGTCGTCTTCTTTTTTCTCAGTATATTTCTACACCAATAGACAAACATGGAAATACTGGGATCGGTAGGGATTCTATGATTTTGTTGAAACACAGAATTTTGAAACACATTATGTTGAGACGTACCAAAGAAGGCAGGGCAGCTGAATTGGGAATTCATCCTAAAACTGTAAGTTTCTTAAGGCATCAAAATTGAAGTTTAACAGTCAATCTGTTCAGAAGTCTGTTCTGCTTAGTTGATTTCTTAATTGTAATTCAGTTTATTGAAAGATGGCAAACACTGGATAAAACTGAAGAAGATTATTATAAAGTAGTGTACAAGGAGTGCCTGGCATTGTTAAATAGGTCTGTCATCTATTATTCACCTTTGTTCTTCTATCTTCAATACGATGGTTAATTTCTTTTACCTTCAACAATATCTTGTTACTTATCAATCTCAGGTTTGCAGTTCTCTCTACTGTTATGACTCATTGAAAGTACTCAACTGGTTATTCCATTTGGCTTTTCTGTCTAATTTGTCCATGAAGTTCATAGATGCCTCTTTTGTAGATACTGATGGGTTCATTTGCCTATTTTAGTTTTTTTTTAAGCTATATTTTTTCCATTATTATTGCTTTTTTTCCAAATGGCCTGTTTGTGAATGATGCTCTCCTCAATTTTAGATGTCTTATATGGCTGGAATGTTGAGTTATTTGGTTTCGTTCTGTTGTCAGTGAAAATTGTGGCCTTATATTCTTAAAGTTTTTCCAAGGAAAAAAAGTTGCTCAATTGCATGTACATACTAGAGATTTTTATTTTTCTGATAATATCAGAATATTATTATTTTTAGTTCATTCTGGTTGTTATACAGTAAACTTTTCTAACTGCAGAAATGTTGAGGCTGGAATAGCGATGAATGACGTCCTCTTCGATTGTATATTTGACCTTGTATTGCGCCTACGGAAGGTTATTGTTTCTTCCGCTCCATGGAAATCTTGATATTTTTACATGTAACACATTGTTAAATGCATTCATGGAGTTCATAATTTATACAAGAATGTAAGGAATGTTGGAAGCGCACACAAATATTTGTATAGTTTTAAAATGATTGGGAATACTGTGATCTAGAAGCTCACTGTAAATTCGCAGAAACCTAATTTGTACATCCAATATCAGTATTTAAGATTTGTTATAACCTGAATGACAACACATTATCCAGTAATTTAAAAGATGTCTCTTGTTAACTCGAGTTCTTCACTTGTTATCTCTACAGGTAGCCAACCACCCTTACTTACAGATTTTTGCAACTGATGAAAGGGGTACTAAACAATGTGGCTTGTGTGACAACCCTGTAGAAGGTCTTCGTGTAAGTTGTTACTTTATTCAATAATTTGGTATATTGTTTTTGGTACTGAACCTGGTCGAGTAATCTACTCATCGTGTAATTTATTCTTTATAGAATCTTCCCAATTTCCCTTTGTAGACGCTTAATTCTAATTATCCTTAAGAGGACCAAAAGCACCCTTACAACCTAATGGAGTCTACTCATGTCCTATGTGCACGTGCATACTTGGCATTGAATAGACAATGATGAGAGATATAAATCTTCCGCTTTTTGGATTTAGGTGCCAATGGGTCCATGCTTAACATATTGTTGAAGGAGATAGTTCAGTTTCTTTAAATATTCAGATATTTGTTGCTCAATTTCTTGGTAGTGATCATCTTTGAGTATTCTCTGAACTTTCTTAGATGCTGTCAAAAAAGTAGCTAAAGAATTTGACATTAATTTAATTCATTTTTCGGCTAGAATACACTTAATTTTAGTGTTGCAGCAGAATTGTTTGTATATATATTTCAGCAGTTTATCATCCAGTTATTAGCTTACTCATATGGTTTGTTTTATCTGAGTAAGGGTGTTCATTTTCCTGGATCTTTGTCTGGCTTTATCACTTTTTTTATTCTTTTTCGAATAAGTATTTTTGTCATTGTTTCAGGTGACATCATGTGCACACATCTTCTGCAAATCTTGTGTGTTTTCACTGCCTTCCAGTTCCTGCCCTTGGTGTTCAAAACCACTTACTGTTGATTTCACTGGCAAGAAGAAAAGCGAAGCAAAGCAAAGTATTTTGGATAGAATTAATATTGAAGATTTTCGTTCAAGCACTAAAATAGAAGCTTTGGTATGTTAAACTTGAACCCCCCCCCCCCTCCTTTCACCCACCCACCCACCCACATACACAAAGGAAAAAACCCACAATGGGGAAATTAAACTCTCCTCTCCCTACCACTTCCAAGCCAAGGAAAAGAGATGGTCGATAGGTCTTCAAGATGGCAGGTGGAATTTAGTAATATGAGCTTAGTTATTTATATTGACGACCTAAGGTAATCTTAGATGGAAAAAAAAAGGTGCCTTTATAAATTTATTAGAAGATAATACCTATTTCTTCCTTCTTTAGTCTGTCGTATTTACTTATTCTGATCAGTGAATTAATATCAGAGGGAGGAAATCAGTGACATGTTTGAAAGAGATGGTTCTGCAAAGGGAATTGTCTTCAGTGAATTCTCATCATTTCTGGATCTCATACATTTCGCCCTTAAGAAGGTACGACATGTGTGTTGGGTTTTTGTTTTTACTTGTATATCAAGGAGAAAACTAGAGTAACACGTTTCTTTGCAGTCAGGAGTGAGCTGTGTGCAAGTGGATGGGTATACGCCCAAATATGCAAGACTTGCTGTTATCGAAAAATTTAAAGAGGATCCTTCTTGCAGAATACTCCTTACAACCTTCAAAGTCGGAGGTGTTGGACTCAATCTTACTGTGGCATCAAATGTATGGACTCCTTCATTTTTGGTTAACACCAAGAGAACTGCTTATTTTCACTTTTAGAAGTCTGAAAATGAAGGAATGTGTATTAGTGACTTAAATATTGGACATTTCTAGGTTTTCTTGATGGAGCCTAGCTGGAATCCTTTTGTCGAGAAGCAAGCTCAGGATAGAATACATCGAATAGGACAATACAAACCAACCAGGTGGTTTTGCATTTTCTGATATCTTTCTTATTAATATTCTGTCACGTAAGCCCGCTTAATTGTTATTTTCATTATTAGGGTTGTGAGGTTTCTCATTGAAAATACAATTGAGGAGAGGCTATTGGAATTACACGAGGAGAAGAAAAAACTGTTTGAAGGGTAAGTTAGATTCTCTAAAGAGCTTTCAATGGTACTTTATATTGTGCTCGAAAGGAAGGGTGTAATTTTCTTCTCCTCTTTGCCTGGTTTCTCATTTTTTATTTTATTCTATTATAGGACCGTGGGCGACTCTTCAGAGAACCTAAGGAAATCAAGAGAGTTTGACTTGAGATTCATACTACAATTATAATTTGGAAGGGGAGTATGTTTTTCTTGAGACCTTGCTTAGAGTTGGTTTTGCATCATCAAGTGCTCAGGGAAACTTTATTGTTTTCAGAAATAACACGCTAGCTATTTTAGTTGAGATGATTTGAAATACCCATTAGAACTATGGATAATGGTGGATTATGTGAACGCACAACATGAATTTGAACGCACAACACCGTTGACTTCTATTCTATCATTTGCATGTGTTCCTAAATGAGTGTGTGCCTCCATACATTGTTAGGTGTACATTAGCCAAGGAGATAAAGAGAAGTAGCGAAGAAGCAAGAACTTGCGAGTTCCTACCAATATGTTTGAGCGGCCCATATTTCTTGTAAAAACTTGTCATTTTGATTGTGTTGTATTGAAAACTCAATTCAACAATTAGTTGTAACTTTCATGTTAAGGGCTGATAGAAACGCATGTTCGACCCCTAAAAACATCTAGGAAGGGGGGGGGGGGGGGGGGAATAGGTGTAAAGGCGGAATTAAAAATATTGTAAATTAAATTGCAACATGTCACAATAATCAATTAATCTAGATCCAATTCACATGAATTAACTAGCCCATGTTGAATTGTCGATTTGTATGAAATCATTAATGTAAACACAAAGAACTGATGGTGGAGAAAACCCTTAACCATGTAAAAAACTTCAAGATCAAGCCAATAGTATCCATTATAGACAATATGAACTTATATTAAGATCCAGTCTAGAATTTTCATTGGACTCGCTGACCTAATTCCTGCAATCTCCAAGACCCGCTTGTCGATTGCTGGAGAATTAGGATGGATTTTAGTATATTTAGTTTCATTTCTAAAGTTTATTTTTGGAAACATAATTAGTAATTTATTTAGAGTATTTTCTTACTTCAATCAGAATTAGTTCAAACCCTATATAAAGTGTCTATGCAATGTAATCGGAGATAACTTTGAATGAATAAAAACTAATATATTTCTTCCCCAATTTCTCTATATTATCTCCCTCTTCTTCTCTCTTTTCCGCCTCCTTTCTCTTCCTCTAATCCTTCGTCTAGGCAAGTTGCAATCCAGCTATGGGACTTCAATGGTCTCATTGGATTTGATTCATTTCTTGATTGGCTCGATAAATTTGAAAAATTCATTTTATATCACAATTTGAGTAACTTGCGTAAATTTGTCGAGCTAATGTGTCATCGATTCTGCTAAAACTTATTGGAGATCATATTTGTGTAATCGTCTAGGTCAAAGCACAATCCCTTTATGGGATAAGATGAAATGAATCGTGAGTAATAAATATGCTCGTGTATTATCAAAGTCAATTGTTATATCGATTCTTTTTGCATTGTAGGCAAGGAACGTTCACTGTTAGTGCGTATCTAGCCCACTTCGAGGAGCTATTGAAAAATTGTTATATCTATGAAGCTCCCTACCTCATAGCGTCTAGGTTTATTGATGGTTTGAATTATGAAATTTTGCTCCATCATTCCAATCCTTAGATGATGCTTACCCATAGGCCAACTTATGGAACTTATCATTCCATCTTCACTAAGCGTTTCATAAGCTAGGTCTATCATACCAGTCTCGACAGTCACCTTCTGAGTCTAGTTGTGTTGCTCTTGAAGAAGAAATCGAGGTTCTTTCTATCGAGTCAATTGAATATTCTAATATCAAGGACCAAGAATTATCTATATTGTTGCCATCTAAGTCAAATAGTCCACCTATCCTTGATTACGGGAAGTTGATCTTGCCTAATTTGTTGTATGACTTTAATTTTGACTTTGATATGGTTTACCTCCGCTCTATGATGCTTCCCGAGTTCCCACGTTTTCCAACGCCATTGCTTTTAGCTCCACACTTTTTTGCCTTTCGTGTAGAATTTCAAAAACAAACTATTTTCAATCTTGAAACTAATGAGCCTGCAATTAACTCACAATTTAGGCACATATACTTCCTTGATAATTTTAATGCCCTGTTACGTATTTCTCTACCACGGTTTTCAAAACATGTAAAGATAAAATTGAATCACTCACTGGACCTTAATCTTTTTGACTGGCAATTGCACTTAAATGAAGGTCTTGTTTTCAATTTAGCAGAATGATTTCCTTATCGGGGCACATTCGAGAAATCGGTGTTGCATTCAGTTATTCGGTCAGTCTACTGTCCTAGTGCATCGTGCTCATCATGTGGATGTCGTGGTAACTTTCATGAATGAGTTGTACAAATTGTTGCTTATTGGACTTCCTTTTTACTACTTGGTCAGAAGGAAAGATCGTCCACATTGGTTAGTTCTTGAAAATGTGTTTCAGATTCAATTGTTGACATATGGATGCTATCGTTTTTTGGTCAATATAAAAAAAGTCCTCCTTGGTCAAGAAGTTGCAGTCTATCTCGCTGAAATCGAGTTCCCTCAACAAGGGAAAAATGATGGAGAATTAGGATGGAGTTTAGTATATTTAGTTTCCATTTTAGTATATTTAGTTTCCATTTCTAAAGTTTATTTTAGGAAACATAATTAATAATTTATTTAGAGTATATTCTTACTTCAATTAGAATTAGTTCAAACCCTATATAAAGGGTCTATGCAATGTAATTGGAGATAACTTTGAATGAATAAAAATTAATATATTTCTTTCCCAATTTCTCTCTATTATCTCCCTCTTCTTCTCTATTTTCCCCCTCCTTTCTCTTCCTCTATTCCATTTCCCCTTCTCTTATAATTGTTCTTGTTGGATCCTATATCAACAGTGCTTCCTCGTACTAGATCTTGATATTCTGGAATTGTCTATCTTCCTATGGATCAACCAAGAACTCCTCGTTTTGTAATATTCCTGGGCTCCTGGTCCACCTTCCTGAATCTCTGAAAGCTATTTAGGAAGTAGGTGTTTCGATATGATGTTTTAATGTTTTCACCAAAACCATGGTTAATTGATCACAAGAATCAAATGATTAATTTCAATGTTTGGATGTGTTCTTGGATTATGGAATGATGTTATGAGGGTGTATTATAATAATCAATCAAACTTTTTACAAAGTGAGGCTATTGTATTTTTAGTAAAGAGTTATTTGGGTAGTATAGGATAGATAGAACTCTTGAAAATTAAGAATTATGGTTTCATGGAAAACACTGTCGCTCGAGCGATAGGCGGACGACAATGATTCTGTTTTGGATGCTCGACCGTCGGCTTGACGACATGTTAGCGTAATGATCATTGTTTATAAAGAAGATTCTAGTTCCAGGTCAGGCATATGACTATATGAGTTCCACCTGAAGCTTTAACTCTGCTAATTATTTAGCTAACCAGATTTGTAGGGATACTGTGCTGATGTATGACTAATGTGCCGCCCAAACAGTTTTAAATCCTGGATGTTCTATCTTTCAGATGATTTATGATGATCAAGTGTAGAATTGATGTACATAAGATTGGTATGCATAAAGGCTAAAACACATGCAGTGCATATGATTTTTGTTAAATATTTATACACTGGATGGAATTATTCTGATATCAAAGTGGTTGACTTTTGTTAATTAATTATATAGGAGTTTCACACATTATTCTCTCATGCATAGTATCTATATGCAGCTTGTCTGATGAGTTAAAGCAGAAACTCAATTTTCATTTCTCTGTCAATCTTTTCTTGTTGATCCTGAAATGAATTTTCTCGTTTATCTGTCCTTTTCTATATTTCTTGAGGTCAGTTTTGCCATTTTCTTGACACGTTATAGAAGTAGTAAGCATAAAAGCAAGAAGAAAATACCACCTGGACAAATGGGAATTCCCTGTATTGGGGAAACCATAGATTTCTGCAAAGCTCAAAGGAAGAACAGATTATTTGAGGATTTTGTTGAGTCCCCAGTTCAAAAATACGGTAAAACATTGAAAATGAGGCTTATTGGGTCGCCTATGGTGGTGGTAAATGGAGCTGAAGCCAACAAGTTCATGGCCTACTTCATCTGTCCAGCTCATGTGAAGGACTCTATAATGGAGAAACGAAGTGAGGCATACCGGTGCTTGAATGCTTGTTTAAAATTGAAATGAAACAGGGCATGTTAGTTCGAGAGGGTTTTAGAAGGCGTATTTGCTCTCCCAGTTAGTTTTCCAGGCTCCAAGTTTTCAAGTGCGAAGAGAGCAAGAGAAGAGATCGAGAAAATGTTGGGTGATATTATAAGGAAAAACCAGGAGGAAATGGAAAACTGGTTAGACGGAGATGGAGAAGGGATTCTACTTTCTCGACTAGTGGCAGCACTTATTCACGGTGAAATTACTGAGGCAGAGGTTATAGATAATGTGGTTTTGTTAGTATTTGCAGCAAAGGATACTTCTTTTGCCATTGCCACAACATTCAGGATGTTGGGAGCATCATCCCAATTGCTATTCTACACTCCTTCAAGGTAACATTCTACATTTCTGCGTATTCAGCGTCGATTCATGCTCGTTTTGATTTTCTTATCATCTGTCAGAACATGATGATACACTAAGAAGCAAAAGATCGAATGAAGTTCTTACACATGAAGACACGAAAATGATGAAGTATACATGGCAAGTTGTTCGTGAGAGCGTGAGGATTTTCCCACACATTTCCGGAAAAAGCAATTGACGATATAGGGTATGATGTTACACAATTCCAAGAGGGTGGAAGGTAACAAATTTGAAATATGGCCAAATTGAAAAGGTCATTCTCATTGTGTTTTGTATGCATGTGTTTGGACTACATATGGAACACACTTTGATGAAAAGTATTTTAAAGATTCCCTGTCTTGAAGAAAATAGCGTAGCTTTTTAGGAACATATTTAGCTCAGATAACGAATATCCACTCTTTGAACTTCAATGCCTTTTCTTCCTCTATTTCTTCTCCATTTCTTGACGCCACACCCAGAGAACCCGTAAGCATTGATACATCTCAAAAATCAGGAGAGATTCTAATTCCCGCACCACAAAAAATTGTACTAAAAATGGGAAATCGAATACATGGTCGAAGTAGCTACATAAAAATGGTTGAAAAAATAAAAAGTTTCTGAATTGAACCTGCTGAAGTTCATTCATTCTGGATCGAGCCTTCTCAAGATCTACCTCAAGGATAGATATCACTTTAGCAGCATTTGTTCATTGGTTGAGTATGGGTCAGCCATTTACTTGCTTTAATGCATCTAATGTTTTTTATCCTACGGGATCCCACTTTGTTGCCACCTTCATTGAGTTGTAAACTCGAAACAGGGCTCAAATTGCAAGAAATAAAAGTATTTTCAAGATCTTATAGAAAGGCTACAAATTAGAAGTCGAGAACAAAAAGAAAGAAAACCCTATATTTATTTGTTAATCAAATGGATCAAAGTTTTAGGAATCAACTCGATGTCAACATACCACAAGTCTTCAATTACGAAATTGTTCAATCGCTTTTAAGAAAAGCCAAACATATAATTGTACAGAGTATCACATTTTGCAAAATAAGATCTCTTTTACTATAGGTGCAGACATTGATAATCCAAAGTCAACCTAGCAACGAAAATTTGTAACAAATTGGGACGAAGGAAGACATGGAACAAAAAACCTAAGATATACTAAGACAACCACCAAGTGTCTCTCATTCCAGCAGCAGTAGGCCTGGACAAAAAAACTGAAAAACCAATCAAACAAATCAAGGGCTAGGTCGGTTTTGGTCTCGGTTTGGTTTTATTATTATTATTTTTTTTTTGTACAAAATCATAGTGGGTTGGTTTAGTCATGGTTTGAAGTCTCAAACTGTTCATTAATCGAACCAACCCAACCCACTAACATGTTTACCTTTTTTTTTTTTAAGAGAAATAAAAATCAAAAGATAAACTCTAATCTCATAGCTATATTTCGATTCCCTCCAATCTTTGATGTTGCCAATAAGTAATACCACTGAAAATTTCCTTTCACAAGCTCATTATTTTATACTTAGACTTATTTCCCTCCTTAGGCCGTCGGGCAACATAATACATAAAAAAAGCAACAAAATTCTTAAGTTTTCTATTCATCTGTTTCTATTAACCTGATTTTTTCATTGCCCAATAGTTCTTGCAATATAAATTTTTTTAATTATTTTAGTTCTTGTAATTTAAGTGGATCCAAGATTCAAACAATTTTTTTCAAAAAAAAAAATCACTTTGGACTTCTAAACGAATTAAACCAAACCGATTTTGATTGGGTCGGTTCGATTTAAGAGCTAGAATGGATTGGTTTGGATTGAATTCACCCAAACCGACTAATTTGGTTTTGGTTTTGGGTTAAAGTCGAAACCAATTCAAATCAAACTGCCGCAAGACCTATCCAGCAGCCAACATCCATTGGTGTCGCACTCATTACAGTTTATCTACATCAACACACACACACACATTGAGTTATTGTTATGATGTTACATAGAAGCTTATTTGTTATTTTGCTCCAATGTTTGATAGTATGAAATTTGTTCCTGTTTCCTATGTTGCTCAGACATGGTGGCTTGGTAGTGTTCAATTGGGAAGCCTTTAATTTTAATTGGGCTGGATAAAATTTCAGTTAAATTGTTTTCAAATTTATTTATTATTATTATTATTTTGTTTTAACGGTTTGAAATTGTTTATTGATTGAAATCTAAACTAAACCACTGCAAAGCGGTTTGGTTCGGTTTAAAACAAAATCGTTGACGGATCCACTTGGATCTAAACCAACAATTTTAAAAAAGGGATTTCGATTTGATTTTGCAGTTTGAAGATTTCATTGTTCATCCCTAGTTCAGAGAGGAAAGCGTTAATAACGAGGGAGGAATACGATTATGATATTCCTTTTCTTT
>CAIGRP010059504.1:0-10381 GCA_903798385.1 Fraxinus cuspidata | reverse complement strand
AGTGATTGTCCACAGAGGTCGCAGCAGTTATCGACGAGCAATTTCGCTTTAGGATATCGTGGGGTCACGAGACTCGATCGGTCGATAAGTTTTATTTCTGCACTTTACTGTAGTGCAACTAGATTAAATTCTAACACTACCTTCTGGTAAGAAAGCCGTAGGATGTAAGTGGGTCTATAAAATTAAACTCAATGCTAATGGGACTATAGAAAGATATAAAGTCAGGTTAGTGGCTAAGGGATACACACAGTAGGAAGGATTCGATTATCATGAAACATTCTTATCTGTGGCAAAATTAGTTATTGTAAGGACATTATTGGCTGTGGCTGCTGTCAAGAGATGATACATATACCAATTTGATGTAAACAATGCATTTCTACATGGAAATTTGGAGGAAGAAGTTTACATGCAATTGCCGCCGGGTTATCCTAATGCTGATGAGACAAAAGTTTGCAAACTAAAGAAAAGCTTGTATGACCTTAAACAAGTTTTTAGACAGTGGTATTCTAAGCTATCTAACTTCATTATTGAGTAGGTTTTTTCACAATCTAAGGCTGATCATAGCTTATTTACAAGAACTACAAAACATTCCTTTATTTCCATCCTAGTGTATGTCGACGAAATAATAGTTGCCAGCAACTGCATTGACTCTGTTGATGTTCTCAAGGCCTCCCTACGTGAGAAATTTAAAATCAAAGATCTAGGACATATGAAATACTTCCTTGCGATTGAAGTGGTTAGATTAGATCGTGGCATCTACATATGCCAAAGAAAATATGCCTTTGAAATTTTGATAGGTAAAATTGAGGCTACACCAACTCGAATTACACTTGATCACAACTTTAAGCTTTCTCAAAAGCAAGGAGAAATTTTTCCTAATCCACCACCGTAGAGAAGGCTAGTTGGAAGATTAATAAACTTAGCACCTGTTTGGTACACATTATTTTTTTCATTCTCATTTTTAACTACACATTCTTCAATAAAATAATATTTTCCATCATATCAATAACTTTTCCTTCTTTTTCAACCACACATTCTCAATCAATCTACTATTCCAGAATACATTCTTCCAAAATAATGTGGCTCAAACACACCCTAAATATTATGTAATCATATATCATTAAGTAGTCAAACTAATCAATATCTTCATGACATTTTGGTACACATTATTTTTTTCATTCTCATTTTTAACCACACATTCTTCAATAAAATAATATTTTCCATCATATCAATAACTTTTCCTTCTTTTTCAACCACACATTCTCAATCAATCTACTATTCCAGAATACATTCTTTCAAAATAATGTGGCTCAAACACACCCTTAACTATAACAATACCTGACATATCCTTTTCGGTACAACTATTCTAGATTACCACACCTTAATGCAGCCTACAAAGTTTAAACGTATATCTCCCAAGACAAGGTTAGTTTTATTCTGCTCAATCAAACTTGCAGCTTACATGTTACCGTGATTCAAATTGATGAGCATGCTAGGACACAAGAAGGTCGGTCAGTGGTTATTGTGTGTTTATTGGGTCTTCTTTGGTATCTTGGAAGTCAAAGAAACAAGGGGTTGTGTCTAGATCATCTGCGGGGCAGAATACCGGGCAATGGCTAATTTGTGCTGTGAATTAACTTGGATGAGATATTCACTTCACAATCTGCAAATTACACATTCTCGGCCCACTATGTTTTTTAATTACAAGGATGCACTTCACATCGCATCAAACTATGTTTTTCATGAAAGGACCAAGCTCATTGAGCTCGATTTCATCTCATCCGTGACAAGATTCAAGATGGAAGTTGATAAGTGTAGTTTCTACACTTATTCAATGCCCTAAATCATGATATTTTATTGTTTTTTGAATAAAATTATATCCGATTTGTGTTATATTATATTTTGTAGGTAAAACTTTATGTTTAATGAAGAATTGGAGAAAAGAATGCAAATGTGGTGAAAAATGGCAAAATTCAAAGATGAAACATTGAAGAGAAATAATACATTAAATGAGTTGGAGTTAAATGGGCCTCAATGAACTTGTATTGAAAATTTTAATTGACGTCAACGTGGCTTAAACACACAAAGAAAAGGAGGAAAAGAAAACTAGAAGAGGGCAGCTGAAGCGAGAGAAGGGAAGAGGAGAAAAAACTGGTGCTGAAAAAGGAGAAAAGAAAACGCACGGGAAAGAATAAAAAAGGAGAAAAAAATTGGGGAAAAGTCAAAGGTGGTTGGGAGAGGAAAAAATAAAATACATACGCAGCAAAAAGAAAAGAGACAGAAAAGAAGAGAAAAAAGAAAGGAAATGATAGACACTAGCGGTTTCATGTTTCGTCAATTTTTTGGTGAAGTCATTCCTCTTTTGCGTGTTTTTATTTTTACAGTATGAGTAACTAATATTCATATTAGAGAAAACAATATAGTCGACTTGTGATCCTTTATTTTTCTATTCAAGATTTCTGTGTTTTTTTCTTATATGTGTTGGTTTTATTATGAGTTTAATGCATTGAATTACCTGATCACTAATTTGATGATTGTGTGAGTCTCTTACGAAACGAGAGGTGGATTTGATATTTAGACCATATATTAAAATTTGGTAAATAAGTATAACGTGTAGATATACATATACTAATTATTGTGGTCATAATATGAATTTTTAAAACTAGTGTTTCGTTTAACTAAGGTTGATTCATATAGAGATATGAAATTGAATTAGTTAAATAAGTTCAATGAGAGCTCGAGAGGGGTAATTTGAATACAATCGAAGAATTTGATCGAACACTACATTAAATTATGAATCTTGAATTAAGAATTAAGGTGATCAATAGATGAAATTGTTATGCCCTAATATTCATCACATATTTGAATATTCAATTAACCGTTGCTTGCAATTTTTTTATAGTTTCAATTAGTTAAAAGTAGTTAAGAAAAATAATCATAAGTATCACAATTATTTACTTGTTTTTATCAAATAGAAGTTAGAAAAATTTGATGAAGTCCCGAAGTATAGTTTTCATGGAATGATATTCGGATTCAAATGCCCACTATACTGTTTGTTACGATATTGTACACTTGCAATATAATAAAACGCAATAGAAGTATAACCATTGGTTATGTTATTAGTGGATCACAAGTCGCAGACCTCCTAACTAAAGCTTTAAGTCTCTTGTTGTTTTACTCTCATTTGCTCAAGATGGGAGTAGAAGATATCCACTCTCCACCTTACGGAAGGCTATTATAAAATAAAAATTAGCTGTGGCTTAGTTAGCCTGGCAGTGACCAAGGCATGCACTCTCTCAAGTACACATGGATGACAAGCTGGACCACAAATTGAAGAAGAAATCTAGAGGGCTATAGCATCTTTTCTGTTATATGGTTTTCAATTTTTTGTTAATAAAGTTAGTTTGTATAGATTCCCTTGCTAGACTGCTATATAGTTTTCGTTTAGGCTAATATTCTTTTCATTCTTTCTATATAGTGTAATCAATATGTAAAAGGAGATGCACATAGAAGAATCGATATGATGAGATAATTCTTCCAAAATTCTTGCACTCTACCGGCTTCATAATTTTCCTTTTCCTTCTCTTTTTCCTTTGCTTATACTATTAATCTAGATTTTAAACACAATTAAAAAAAAAAAAAAAAATTCAACACCTTTGGGTCTTGATTTTTTACATCAACTCTTTCATTTTCAAAACGTCAACTTCTTCTCATCTTCTCTCCATTTTAATCCAAGTTTGGGCTTTATCCTACAAACATGAAAACAATCGAATAGCAATATAACTATACTCCTACATCTCGAAATACTAAAGAAAAACCATTATAAACGAACCTATATAAGTGTAGATAAAGAGTAATTCCTTACATGTGCGAACAAAAATTCCATATCGACTATTCCTTGAGATGGTCTTGAATAAGAAGAATTGACTACTCTATCTAATATAAGAATTGGCCTTTGTAGATGGAGCCCCAATTACCTAACACTCGAGTACTTATAACAACAATATATTAGTTGACATATATTGTCATTTCTATATTGATGTTTGTAGTCGAATTTTTTAAACAAAAATTTTGTTTCTCAAGCCTCTACTAATGATCGAGAGCTTTTTATTCATCTATTTTATTGTCTCATTTATCAACTCCTATACGATATTAGCTAGTGATGAGGTTGTTTTTATATTTTTCGTAGTAATTTATCGACATCAAATCTACTTTCTCAACTACATTACTTTCTTGATCTTTGAGATCACGACTCTTCATTTTCAAAATTGAATTCCTAGCACGACCCTTCATTTTCAAAATCAAAATGTCAATAAAGTTAATGATATCCTATTCCTACCTATTGAGTATTGATAATCAACTTCAACTGAGTAGAGATGGAAAAATGTCATGTGCATTGTCAGTGGGCTCGAGAACCCAAAACTATCCTAGAATTGTAGATAGAATTTGAAATCTTTATCGAATATACGACACCCTATAAATAGACTATCTTTATTATGGGACAAGCGTAGGTAGTAATTTAGAAGGACAATAGAAAACTCAAATATTAATGAAGGGAATTTTACTTTCCTCTAGTTAGACAAAAATATTTGAGTGAAATTAGCGTATGCATTTTGCTTACGAAGTTTCAAACATTGCTCGCCGATATGTACTCTTATTTTCGACCTTTGTCTTAAACCGGACTTCTAGCTTTTGTTGTAACATTTAGCCCCCGTATGGTTTGGAT
Source organism: Fraxinus cuspidata (assembly GCA_903798385.1). Taxonomy (NCBI): domain Eukaryota; kingdom Viridiplantae; phylum Streptophyta; class Magnoliopsida; order Lamiales; family Oleaceae; genus Fraxinus; species Fraxinus cuspidata. The sequence goes on along the minus strand of CAIGRP010059504.1, from coordinate 5,655 downwards.
AAAAATTAAATTTTAGTAGATTTTAATGCATTTGGTAAAATGTATGATTGAAAATTGATAAAATTTGTAAATCTCATTGAATGTGTGGTTGAAAATGAGTTTGGAAAAAAAAATATTTTTAAAAAATGGAAGTCGAATTAAAGCTTAATATGAATCCATCATTTAGTAACCATCCTTTTTAACATATTTAGGTCCGTTTGAAAGGACTTCTACTTCCTTTTTTTTTTTTTTTGTAGAAAAGTTCAATTAGAAAGATAGTTTAGGCCAGATTCCTATAAAAACTCGACCAATTAGACAAAATACATTCAAAAAATTATTCAAACATATTTCAAAAGTTGGTTTTTAACTTCAAAAGTAGATTCTGACTTTTCAAAAGTCCTGTTACCCGTGCTCTTAGTGTGTTCAACGATAAAAAATAGGTTGTACCTAATCTTACGGTCTAAATTATAGCTGAATTATGCTGTAGAATCATACAAAACCTGTCACAAACATTAATATGAAATAATTATAACTGTTGAAAATTGACATCTCACTATCAAAGCTTTTTGTCAATTAAAAAGTGGCTCCAAACCCAAATAAATCTCTATATTCAAACAATTCAAATCACTCCTGCCTTTTGTTTCTATATACATATAAAATGTACAACTCATTAGAATTTGTCATCTTATGGCTTAATATAAAACCTATTACCTTATTAGTATTGTATTATAGCCAACAGAACTTAACGTTATTTAACGACAGGGCGTTTTTTGTATTCCTTAGCCGACGAATATTTTGTGTAAATTCATTGGATTTGGTTAATAACATTACAATATAGATGTACCTAACTCATAATATGAATACCATATTTGCTTATTTTGTAATTTCTTAACTTAGTTTTATAATTTGGATTATTTGTCCTTAGGCATGAAGCCAAAATCCCAAGAGTACTGAGACATTTCACCATTCTGTCCTAAATCCCAATCCTAATATAATAAAAACTTCCCTTGTATTAAAAGTCAAATAATTTACAATAATTCCATTGGTGATTAGGGACGAAAAATCAAAGAAATAGTTGTTTTCGATTTCAATTAGGCTGGTCGAGTTGCTTTTTTGCCCCGCGCCTTTTTTCGTCTTTGACAATTTCATTTTCGGATAATTTTTTATTCTAATAGTGAAACAATTACGGGTTTTCTTCATCTTACCTTTTTTCCATGGCTCGGGGGTATTCACGTGCAGAAGTTACTCATCTGTCTTGTACATTTAGGAATGGGCTTCAATGTAGCGATTCAAACCCCCGAGAAACTTAAGTTGAGGGTGTGTTTGATCCACATTATTTTAGAAGAATGTATTCTGGAATAGTAGATTAATGGAGAATTTGTGGTTGAAAAAGAAGGAAAAGTTATTGATGTGATGTAAAATATTATTTTATTGAAGAATGTGTGGTTGAAAGTGAGTAGAAGAATGATAAAGAAAATTTTAATGTGTACCAAACATTTTTAATGAGTACCAAACAGGGGCTGAGTATTGGTAGATCGTTACATTGTTAAAGTTTTTTTCTTTTTCAAATATTACGGTGCCAAATGAACTAGAAGGCGATCAAATATAGCCAAATTGCTCGTAAATCTTAAATAAATTACAAAGTCAAATTACACATAAGACACAAACAAAGCTTCCCAAATTTCAGAGAAAACTTTAATAATGACCCTATGATGATGATATGAATTCAAAGATAGGAAACACTGCAACAAATTCTCAAGTTCTTTTGCTGTAAAAATCTGCTTCTCCACAATCATTTCCACCATAGATGTTCTAAAATCAGTATATGGATCACTCGAACGCTTCACCACTGCTAAGCTATCCTTAACCCCTTCTCGTAACGGCATTAAACCCTCCTTAGAAATCTTCCTTTGAGCTCTTCTCGACCGAGCGCCGGCCTTTAATCCATTGCTGATGCCGCATTTTTCAGTAGTGAATTCTTCTTTGTCGCGATATTCTGAAAAATCGAACTTTTTAGTCTTCGAATTCACCTTCTTGTTTGAGCTCTTTCTAGTCGTCTTCTCTGAATAAAACTTTTGGAACTCGAAGGGTGTATCGAAAGGTGAAATCGGAGATACTGGAGGGCACTTTCGACCCTCGATTTCAGTAGAAACAAGAAGACATTTTCGCTCCTCGGATAATCTTTCGGGCCATTTTGGTCTGCACATGAATGGAAATGGACGAGGAGGTGGATGGGAATGTTCGATTAACTGGTAGTGTTGACGACTGTGTGTCCTAGGAATAAAAGTGGGATTATCAATGTCGTCTATGGTGTTTTTAGATTTGCACGAGATGAGGGATGATCGAAACATGCGAAAGAATCGCCTTTTGAAGTGATTCTCCATAGGGTTTGAGTCGTTTGACAGTGGAGAAATTTGGTAAGTTCCTTGTTTCAATAGTAGAAGAATTTATAAAGGAATGAATTTAAATTCATGGGAGAAGGGGATAGGGTGGTCACGTGGGGAGTACATTTGGACTCTCCGTTGTGCGATTATTTGAAAAGCGATTTTTTTCAAAAAAAAAATGCATAATTAGAAAGTAAGAAAAAGTTACGAAGAACGCGAAAAATAGTTTTTTTTTTTAAATGTACAATTAAAAATAAGTTTTGAAATATTGTCAAATATGAAACAACGTGGACAGAATTTAAAAATGAGGATGACAAACAAATTTCATCCCATTTTTGTCTTCTCTCTTGTCCACAATTGACTTAGGTCAATTTCAACGAGACGAAGAAGGCCTACGTTGCGTGATGGTGGGGGTCAGGGTAGGTTATGGGCATCGTTAAGAGAATTATTCCAAATCTTTATGTTTTCATAAGTGATGGTATAAGATTTTTTTCCAAACATGATCTATGAGATCGCGTGTAATTTGAAACGGATGTGCTATATGTATTTCATAACTTATAAATTTATTTATCAATCGAACCAACCATTAACGCGTTATATAAGCCCAGTTATATAAGTGGTGGATAGATTTTGACAGTTTTAATTCAATTTATCGTCACATTATCAATCTGTAAAAGAATATGTAAATGAGAATGTACAATAAACATTTTCCTCTTTAAAATATTCATCTTCTATTCGTTTGAGTTTTTTGAACTCTAATACAAAGTTTCTCGACTTTCCACTTTGTAAATTTATCCCTTGCTTGAGGTTCATTCCGTAAAATTCAAATCACTTTTTACAAAATCTAACTCCTATTTGGCCCCCATTTTTTAAAAGTTATTTTTAATCAAATTTATTTTCAACTACACATTTCATGGAATACACGACATTATCAACTTTTTAATCACACATTTCATTCTATCAAAATTTACTAAAAATATGATTTTTGACGAAACCAAATAGAGGCCTACTATTCATAAAAAAAATGAAGCTCTAACAAGAGTTCCATCTCTTTAAGAAGAATCGTTCGAGTGTTTACAATTGATCATTATTTTAATATTTAACAAACCTGAAAAATTACTCGAAACACAAATAGAATCGGGAGTGCACGATGGGACATTTGGTCTACTATGCCAAGGTTTTCTTTGTATTGATCTTCAAGAATTGGCTTCGCAACTCTAGGCTACAAATGAAAGTTTTCAAATTACAAAACAATCATTATAAATATGCTGGTATAATCAATATTTAAAACATACAGTCTACACGGTTTAATTTTCATCTCTACTTACTTCAAGTACGTTTGCATACATGATATCAGGGCCATTCCTAACAATATAATACCTTACTCGAACGTTAAGAATTTTATCGCCCTCGAACTCATCCCAAATATAAAGAGATATTTTACGTCATGTACTATAATAATATCCGTCATGTTTAAAAATAACAACAAACAAAACTTTTCATTAAATACATAAAAAATGATCAACGTTGATAAAATTTGTAATCCTTGACATTTCGTTTTCTTCGTGCTCCACCATCCCGAATCCCTAGAACTCGACCCGACACGACTGGATGGAAATTAAGCTGTGGATATTCTCGTCCCTCTTTCAAAATTAAGCATCTTCCAAGTCCTAGAAGCTTCCAAGGACTAAAAAACACATTAAGAAGTGCAATTTTTGTTCCTTCTTTTCAAAAGTCCCACCAAAAGCTACATGACATTCGTAGATTGACCCAGATTTTAAAGTTCTAGTTATTATCTCAGTCTACTAGATTTTTTACATTGCATGGACCAAAATGCTGGGTTTAACCCAAATTTGAGAAGTAAAAGAATTCCTATTGTGAAAAGAAAAAGAATTTTTCATGTTTGTTTTCGATTAAAATCAGATTTTAATCTAAATCAAAGCCAAACAATCAATATTAACCACATCTTTTATGGGTTTCACAACTTTTCAACCACACATTTCAAATTTTTTTATTACAATCTACTAAAAATATAATTTTAATCTCCCACCAAATACTCTCTTAGTTTGACAGTATAATTGAAATACTGCTATAAGGTAAAAGATATTAAGGAGATAAATCAAGATGTTAATTTCTAGAAGAATTATATCGACGAAGAGAAATTTTTGCAATTAGACGAACTCCAAGTGCAATAAGGAAAGAATCTTACCATAGAGTTACACGGCCATTTCAGTAAGTGTGCTCGACATCAAGGTGATATGAATTCGAGTAGAGAATTATATGCATCTAGAATTGGCAGAGTTTAGAGAGAGATAATTGCTAGTGAGAAACTGGGGGGGGCGAAATGGTACGAACTTGAGTATTGTACGTTGATTGTTCAAATTTTGGATAATGGATAGAGAGAAGTTGGCTGAGTGATGAAAATAGCACTATCTCATTTTCATCTATGTATGCTGATTTTATTTTTTACACGGATTAATAAATTTCATTTTTGCAAATAATTTTCTTAATTTACTCTCATTTAATTATAAAAAAAAGTGTTTGAAAATAGTGGCGATAACTAAGCAAATTTAATACTATGAACCATTTAAACTTAATCCCCTCGAGAATTTTTTCAGCATTATAAAAAACGTAAAGTGTGGCTAGACGTGGAGACGGAACTTCAACTTGTACGAGTTTAATCGAGCTTGGGCGATACCTAGGAGTAAAAAAAAAAGTTTTCTTATTTTTATCCCCCATTTGATCTCCATTTTTGAGGTAAAATGTATTATAGAATAGTGTTTTTTTGGAAAATGTATGGTTAGAAAGTAATGAAATTTTTTTTGAAATACATATATAATTATTTTATAGGAGAATATATGGTTGAAAATGAGTTTTGAAAAAAAAGGCTCAAACGGGGCTTCATATTTTTTAAAATTTTTTATTATGCTAAAAATTATTTAATAATTAAAATAATACATATCAAACATTTAAAATTGTAAAATACTATATTTTGTTTAATAATTCCTATAATTAGTCATTTATATAATTTGAAGTTTTTTAAATGTTGAAATTAGACTATTTTTCATATTATAATTTTTCAACTAGACAAGTCATACTTCATAAATTTATAAAAATTTTATACATACTTTCAGAGTTTTCAATAAAATAATGAATCTCAAAATCATAATTACATAATTTTAATAATATCGTAGCTTAAATCTTATTTAACTCTTTATTGGATAAAGTCATTTTTTTTTTTTACTTCTGTGCATATTAAGTTTTTAAAAATTTTGAAATTAAAGTCAAATAA
>CAIGRP010059496.1:0-25095 GCA_903798385.1 Fraxinus cuspidata | reverse complement strand
TTTAACAGAAGTTTATTGGCGACTTTTAGCTAGGTTCAATAAACAACATTATGGCTATCAGAGACAAATTGCCATTTCTTGGGTTTTTATCTTTCAGAGGAAACAGCATGACAAGCAGTCTGTGTTCGAATGTTGCGATAGTTTAAGAATTTGGAATGAAGCATGCATGATCTATGGCCACTAAAAACACATTTTCTAGAATTCTTCCACTTCACATTTCTTTTTGTAGAAATTTTACTGAAAAACTGAATTGCCTTATTCCCAATGACTGGTTAACAACCTATAGTTCACTCCTAAACATCAGAAATGGAACTAGTTTTTTTTTTTTTTTTAAGTGTCCTAGAAAAATAAAACAAGGATCCTAGAATAAAACCAGATCCTATACAACAGAACTTTCCTTAATGACCAGATCTCCTCACTTCAATTATGACCTAGTCTAACCTAAAATGCAACTTCCATTCAAATACACAATTAAACTTTTCAACAGTATTCTTTAAGCGGGTGCTAAGAGTATCATGAATCCCAAACTTGCCAACATTATTTTGGAAAGTTGCACTAGGTAGACCCTTGGTAAGAACATCAGCCAGCGATTGATCAAGGATACAAATGGAGTGCAGATTAGGCCTGAGTTTAATTTCCTTGATAAAGTGTCTATCAATCTTGACATGTTTCGACTCATGATGCTGGAACAGACTGTAAGCTATATTATAAGCTACTTCTTGTCACAATATAGTCTTACAGGAGACTCGACTGCTAACTTTTAAATGATTGAGGATGATCTTCAGCCATAACATTTTTTAGATTTCTAGAGCCATTGCTCTAAACTCTGCTTCAGCTTTTCAACGGGTAACAACAACTTGCTTTTTACTTCTTCATATAGTGCAATAAGGTTCCCTCTAGTAGGGGATCTTCTATTAGTGATAGAACCTATCCAATCAGCATTAACATAGCTTCCACCTATAGTCACCATTCTTTCTTGAAAAGAACTCATTTACCAAACAACTCTTAAAATACCTCAAAATTAAGTACAATACGAGACTTAAACAGCGCATGCATGAATTTGCTCACATTGCTCATGCTATAGGTAATATCAATCCTTTTGTAATAATTAGATCAATCTCCTTACTATCTCATATATTTCCTTGATCAGGATTCTCAACTTCCCTGTTTTATTCTAGTTCATAGCTACTTTCTATTGGAGTATCACTTGGTCTACTCCCAAGCATACCATTCTCTTTCAAAATATCTTGAATATATTTCTGCTAGTTTAAGAAGATTCCTTGTTTGGTCCGAGTGAACCTTCATCCAAGGAAGTAACGAAGGTTCCCTTTTGCAAGATACGCATTTAAGTTGGGCATTTCTTTGTCATCATCTTCAGTCACTATTATATCATTGACATATACAATAAATGTTGTAATCTTCATGCTCGTGGAGTGTTTAATGAATAGAGTTTGATCTCCTTGATTTTGATGACATTCATTCTTGACCATTGACTTTGTAAACTTTCAAAACCAGGTCCTACTAGACTGCTTTAGACCATATAAGGACGTCTTTGAATGATACACGTACTCCTCCCAATATTTCCTCCAATGCCCTGCTGGAATTTTCAAATACACTTCCTCGTCCATTTCACTATGAAGAAATGAAATGGCAGCGAAATGGAGTAATGGCCAAAAATGCATTACTGAGAAAAAGACATTGTCTACAACTAAAATTCTGGGTCAGGTTTGTTAGATGCAAACCACCCTAGGCGTGATACCCTAAGAGTGATTCTCCTCATTTTCCATTCTAATTTTTTGAAGTGTAATCTGATTTATTTCTGCAGCATATTCCTTCCCTATTTCTCACCATAGCATTCTGATANCTAATTTTTTGAAGTGTAATCTGATTTATTTCTGCAGCATATTCCTTCCCTATTTCTCACCATAGCATTCTGATATAAAGCGCCCCCATTCTGTCTTACATCATCATACGAAAATTTTAGATGCTCGTGTCTTTTATTTAAGAAAAGTGGCCATAACAAAATAAAGCCCACAATCTACCAAATGTTGATCCAAAAAGCATGAAATTCTGGGTAATTATTGAAAGGAGGGAGCATTGATATGGGAAGTCATGTTTAACCTCTCTTTGCTTTCATTACAGGGATAGAGCTTTTTTTAAAGTTAATCAAATATTTTATTAATCAATACATAATACACAGGAAGTGTATTATCAATTTAAATCAGAAAGTAAATTACAGGGACGGAGCTAGGAAGAATGAATGTAGTGAATCCCAAAAAATTGGTAAATCATTGTCTTACCCATTGCAACAACACCTTGTTCGCATTAATTACAAAATCCCAAATGTACAATGATAGAGAATATAAAGAAACAGAGACTAGAAACTGACCTGTTTATAAGTCATATTTGTAGGAGGGTCATGGTAAGGGTCTATCAATGCTACACGATCACCAAATTTTTCTGCAGAAGTCCTCCAAATGTCAGGAACTGCTTTCCATTCATTAGAAGTTAAGAACCCATTTCCTGACAGTAGTGTACTTTCTAAAATGGGGGAAAACTTTCTGATCTGCATTTCCTTTGCCTGTAAAAAGATAAATGCAAGTAGATGTTAGATCCTTAAATTTTGCATTCTTTCAAGCCCCAATTTCTACATTCAGAACCTTTTCTTTTGTTGGAGAAGAGGGATAAAAGTCTGCAGCATGGAAAATCACTATTGTACCAAATTCATATAAATTCAATTTCTTAATGAAATACAAATTATCAACAGCTGCAGGAAGTATAAGAGCTGCGGGGAGAATGAGTTATGTATCTTCATGGATCCTAGTACGTAAGCATTACAGCCATTGAGTTCGACTCACCCACAAGCAAAGAACCTACCCACTCAATGCAGGTAAACAAACAAATATAAGAAAAAATGGTGGGAGTAGATAGGTAGGCAGGTGACAGTACTTGTTAGAAGGGGGGTAAAAACCAGATAAACATTCTAGCTTCATTTATAAAAGTCAGAATGTTGATTTCCACTTTTGCAAGAAGTTTCCAGGACCTATACTCTTCCTAATGATCAGTTATTCATCCCTTGTCTAACCTGTTATGATCATTTAATATTTTAATTAAAATGCTTGGGAATAACTTTGCCTAATGCCTCGAGCCTGATTCACCAGATTTAAAACTTACAGCAATTCTCGGTTTGCTAACACCACCAGTAACATTACGAGTAGACGTGTTGGACAAAATCATATCCTAAACAACCTACTAATAATTTAGATTCTTCATATGAGCAGTTCCCATCACAAAATATGTTCCAGATTGCGTGCAGCCAACTAATATATCATAAAAAAGTAAAATATTGCAAAACTTAAATGAACCAAATATGGATGTTTTCTATTCTTTTTTGTTTCCAACGATTTTCTAATTCTAACTTTCCCTTTAATTTCAAGCAGGTATCCTATTAATCTTGACCTCAACGACATATCAAAATCTCACAGCAAATTTACATTTCCCCTATTGGCCTAACTGCCATTAATCATTCACATGGAAGAAATTCATAATGTATGAACGATGAGTCCGAAATGAAGTCACGTAAGTGGATCAAAAAAATACATCAAATAACTGTACGCACAAGTGGGTTATCGAAACTAAATTTAATCAACCCATAACTAGAACAGAGGTCACAAAGATTTAAACTAGAAAACGGTACTTGGGAATCGCATGAAATTCAAACTAATAACAGAATAGTTTCCAGGAAATGAAGTGATCACATAAAACAGCAACGCAAGAATCAGCTTAAAACTAAATTACAACAGTAAATTCGACCAAAAAAAAAATCATCACAAGGGCATTCAAGAACGTATTACAGTAATGTTGGATTCAAGCACAAAGTGTACTGGGCAGTCACCTGGGAGTTGCAGTAAACTTGAAATGTTTGATTTCTTGTAACAAGATATGGTCTACATTTCCGATACAGTAAATTGGAGTTGATCAATCTTTGATGGGGTGGGACTAAATGTTTCAGCGGATATCTGGGATCGCGACAACTCGCCACAAAACTAGAATTCAGACTCATAACCAAATTGGGACACTGGAAAAACTCAGAGAAAAACAGAGAAGATCTATTAAAATTCTTGAAGCAACAAGCGACTAGGAAGAGAAGTTCTTGTAGATAGTGGGCAATGCGTTGAAGTTTCAAGAAGTGGAGAGAGAGGGAGAGGGGGTGTCTTGGGGACTGTTATGGAAGATGATTGAAAGGTAATTGGAAGGTGATAACAATACTATTACATTGCCACTAGGGTCCCCATCTAATATTTTAGCAGCCTTAGTCCCCAACTTAAATTTTTTGCAATATTTGGATCCTAGAAGAAAATAGCTTGCTGGATCTGGTATTTTCATTATTTTTTATTTTTTATTTGCTTTATCAATGTTTATCCGAGTTAGAAGTGCAGAAAATCGGAGCCCATGTGAGTCGATACTCATTTGTAACAAATAAACCATTTGAATTATAAGTTGGCTTTTATTCAATAGTTTGATTGGGACTATAGTATAAAATGGAAAAATCCAAAATTTTCCTGCGATAACTTTGACTTTTAGTCATTTTTGGGTCAATAGACCTACTAAATGATAGAGATTTCAACCTATTGATCACTACATGTGACTATGTACAATAATTAGCCCCCCATTTCGCCAACATTACGTGGGAATTATAAATTTAGGAATAATTATTTTTTAAGAAAATGTATAGTTGAAAAAAAATTAAAATTTTCGATTTATATGAAATATTATTTTATAAAATATTTTGTGATTGAAAATAAGATAGCAGAATAAACTTTTGGAGTATTGGGGGCCAAACGTGGGCTCAATCATTATTTTATGCTTATGGACAAGACTTCAAAAAAACATTTCCTTGTCAACAAACAACCATTATTTGGAAAAAATAATGATTTTTAGGAGAATGTGAGGTTAAAATGTAGGAAATTTTTTTGAATTTACGTGCTGAATATTATCTTACGTGAATGTTATTGAAAATGAACGTTAAAAAAAAATCAAATAACGATCGTCAAAAGCTAACGAGGATGGAAATGTATGGATCGGTGACGAGTAACACTGACTGCTGTGGAGATACAATGTTATGCAGCAGGATATTTTTGAGTAGGGGATGGGCTGAAATTGCGGAGGTTTGGAAGGAATTTATTGCGGTTGGTGCTCTGATCAGAGTAGAAGTTACATTTTACAGCATTGCTTTATACAACGTTTATCCGTACACCGTAAAAGTACTTTTTACAATATGAATTGCATGCCGTAAAAGGTAAATTAAGTTGTAGTGACTCTCGATGAAAGGAACATTGTAGCTCACTTGTTAGCCTTGAGTGAAAACTGGATTGATTGTATTCTAAACACTTTTGCATTTCTTGTTCTTGACTATATGATTTAATGGAATGCTAGTCCATAATTTTCAAAAAATAAAATAAATTTTTGAGACATGTATTGCTTTCAGTAAAGAAAAAAATACGAGCAAGACAGTTACATGTGTCAAAAGGAGTTCACAATTTTTTATTTTTTATTTTTGAAACATTTGTTGATCATATGTTCATTTCTTCATTAGATCACATTGTAGAGAATATTATAGAATACATTGAGAGGGACAAACCCCACATCTATTTGCTATATGTTTAGCAAGAGAAGGAATTATATAGTACAATATGCTATGCTAGACATATGTGATAATGGTGTAGCTTAGAGCATCTTCAACACTAATGTGGATTATTTTAAAAAATTATCGCTCAAGTTAAAATAGACATTATATGAAATGCAATTCGATAAGGACTCTTGTCAAGCTATCGTGATAGAAAATTTGAGATTATCCTAGTAAGTTAGGTTTCCGCCCTTAAGCAACGGGTAATCTAAGTCCAAATTCATTGGATCCAAGATCATGGATGATAAGTGTAGACCTCTATGAAAAAGAACAATCTATTGAATTCAAGAATTTGAGCAATGATACCATCATCTCGTTTGGAATACTAAATATTCATTTTTCACATGAGACGTGAAGATCTGCTCCTAATAAAAAACTTTAAAGTTTCAGGATTGACATCATAGAGCTTCATCATACCGGCTTTCATCGACTTGTGATATTCGATTAATTGATATGGAGAAGGCAAAATATTCATTTTTCACCTGAGACATGAAGATCTGCTTCTGATAAAAGCTCTAAAGTTTAGAATTGGCATCATAGAGCTTCACCATCCCGCCTTTCATCAACTTGTTATATTTGATTGATTGATATGGAGAAAGCAAAATATTGCTTCCTGATTGATCATAATTTATACCAATTCTTCTTGACATAAAAGCATCGAGATATTACCCTTGTACAAGGTCAATACAGGGGGACGACTATGCTAGTGCTGCTAAAAAGCATCTACCACAAGAAAATGAAGAAAAAAGTTAGTGCATGACTACGTAAATTCAGTATTTTTCTTCCTTTTATCCACCAGGTGAAAAAAAAAAAACCAAAAACAAAACACTCACAACTCACACGAGAAAGTGAATAGATAAAAAATCAAAAATTGCGTCGTCTTATGTTTTTTTCTTGTACTGCATCTTTCGATACACTAGAACTTCAAAATATTACTAGTGTTTTTGTAGAAATGACTTCGAAATATTAGATTGGAGAAGAAGTGTGAAGTTGGAAGCTATATATATTTATATAGAAGAATCGAAAAGTTCAGTAACTGCTTAATGATCTTTGTGAGATTTTCATTAAAAAGGTGAAATTATTTAAATTCTAGTTGTTGATGTCGCAAGGAAATGACACTAGTAAGTTTTCCTAGATAAAGCTTAAAGATTATGGGATTTAAAGCTTAATTTCTTTTCATCATTTCATGTTTTTTTTTCAGTAATCCCATTTCTCGCAAGGCCTTATACGATAGAACTAACTTTAGGCGTGACATGCTCCTAGAAAATGTTCCAACATTGACAGTATTATTTTCGAGGGCATTCCATCGGAAAATAAAAATATACTTTAAAAATCTTTCAAAAAGGTAAACTTAAGAATCGGTCGGAAAAATAAAATGTATTTTAAAATTTTTTTAAAAAATAGGTAAACTTAATCGTCCGTCAGAAATTTAAAGATTTTGCGGTGTTATTGCTTGTAGATAACATGAGTCCAATTTCAAAAATCTCTCTTGTAACCGCGGTCACCCAATTTATATAGGAGTTTCACTTTTTGCTCAATTTTGTTTCAAATTCACCACTCATTTTCATTTATTTTGCTTCAACTAGGCAACCCTCGTAACGATATTTTGTTAAATAAATTGTCATATAATTTAGGTATTGTTATTGTGAAGTCCCGGTTTCTTGAATTGTTAAATATTCTCCTAAATGAATAGCTTTTATATAAAAGAGATGATGTACGTAAAGGACGTGTAAATCCGAATATACCTTATAATGTATAAGTATCATTTTCTTTTTTATAATACATTATTTATACTCATGAGACATGACAGGAATTTGAAAATGTTACTTTTAGTGTCACCCCTCAATGAAAAAGTCTTGCATGCATAGGAAAAATTTCTCACTCTGAAAAAGTTTTTCATGGGAAAAAATAATTTCATAGAATGTTTTTCTCTATATGAAAAAGTTTTGAATTAAAGTGTTCACAATTAATGTACGCAAAGGAAATTTGATATAAATAGAGGAGGATTTCTGCAGCAAGAATATCCCCTTATCTCATAAAAATCAGTCTTTGAGTGATACAAATAATAGAGGAAAAAATAAAGAGTACAGGCAAATAAAATTATTGAGATATAATACTAATTTTTCCAATGCATTTTCTATTTTAGTTCTCCCTATTACAAGAAAGATCAATGGGGTCCTTTTGTGGCTGATGTGGAGCCTTAATAGACAATATTTATTTCAGCACGTAATATTAGTCTCTTAAGTCTAAGTTTAATGTTTCGATTGTGTTACGTGCGGATAATGATTTGTATAATGGTTTACATACAAATGACGTAGTGAGATCGTGTATATATGAATCATTATATAATTTTATTATGTACAAGTAACACTATTCTTATTATTTATGTGAAAGGAAGGATTTTGATGCTTGTAGCTTATGTTGCTGAGTATTTGAATTTTTGTTTAGATTACTGCATGACTTTGCCTATTTCTCTAAAACACTACGCTAGGTAGAGGTTGTAGTAAAATGGAAGGATTCTCATTGATACCGAGGCATTTGTGCTAGAAGGAACCCAAAGTAAATAACTAATATTTGGCGTATTTCGACGCATCATATAGTGAAAAGAAATATGAAACCTATATAATTGTGTGACCTTTTTTATCATAGATATTCTTTCAATCCCTAAGGGCCTGTTCTCTTTACTATTTTCAAGCCGTTTTATGTTTTCGATTTTCCAAAACAGCGAAAACGCGTTCTATTTCCCATTTTCGAAAACGTATTTTTGAAAACAAGTCAAAAAATTATAAAGAAAACACAAAACGACAAATTTGTCGTTTTGAGTGTTTTCAGTTATAATCAAGTTAAAATTTTCAAAAAGCGTTTTTGGTGTTTTCAATATAATTTTTCAAAATGTCAAAAAGAACACATTTTCAACAATATCAAAGTGGACACCCAAAACACAAAATTCAAAATGAATTCAAAATTCAAAACACAAAATTGAAAAACAAAGAGAACAACCCCTAATATTTTGGCTAGAAATCCGATCTCATATATTCTTGCAACCCGATACCATTTATGAGGGGTTCTCTTTCAATCCCTAGAATTCCAAACTTGGATGCTCTTTCAGTCGATGCCATCTATGAGGGATGCTCCTTCATTCTGAGGCTTATTAATGTAGGGGGATGTTCTTTGTAACCCAACTTTATTTATACTAAGACCCTATTTGATTGCAACGAATTTCATTTTGGCCATTTGATTGCAACGTAGAAATGGAAACCGAATTCCAAGGTACAACCACTTTAAACTGCATTTTCTTTGTTTTCATGAAAAACGAATTCTTATGGGTTTGATAAGTTTTTATTTTTCAATTAACATGAAATTAGAATTCGTTTCCACATTTTCCTATCAAACGAACCATAATATTTAAAAGATCATCTATATGATTTTAGAGCTCCTTCCAACCCCTCTTGATTCGCACCTTCTCCTTCTCCATTTAGTGTTTTCCTAATAAATAGAGGTCCATATGTGCAATACTCATCTTGTAGTAACCAAACTTGGGGTCGTCATGTTCGTTCCAACACATACCCGAGCAAAGTTTTGATAAAAGATTTGTTGTCAACTCATATGAAAAAAAAAAAGGTTTTAAAATAATTTTATCTTGGAGTATATTTCAGTATCATTGAATTTTTTGAGATTCAGCCATCTGTCCTCCCAATTTAAATTTAAAATATAATTATAAATTTGGATTTCTATCAAATCCTTGGTCAACAAAAATAAAATATTCTATTTAACCGACCAAAGATTAAAATAACTTCATAAAAATCTTAGGGTCTGTTCTCTTTACCATTTTCAAGCCGTTTTCTGTTTTCGATTTTCCAAAACAGTGAAAACGCGTTCTCTTTCCCATTTTTTAAAAACGCATTTTTGAAAATAAGTTAAAAATTTATAAAGAAAACACAAAACGNATTTTCCAAAACAGTGAAAACACGTTCTCTTTCCCATTTTCGAAAACGCGTTTTTGAAAACAAGTTGAAAATTTGTAAAGAAAACCCAAAACGACATATTTGTCATTTTGGGTGTTTTCAGTTATAATCAAGTCAAAATTTTCAAAACGCATTTTGGGCGTTTTCAAAACAATTTTTCAAAATGCCAAAAAGAATACATTTTCAAAAATCTCAAAATGGACACTCAAAACACAAAATGAATTCAAAACTCAAAATACAAAACTGAAACACAAAGAGAACAGCCCCTTAGTGATTATTATATGACACAGTAATGAGAGTAACACTTATTATGTTTAATAACGATTCAGGATATACTTTAACATGCAATATAAATCTGAACTCACAATGAATAATTAAGATTTTAGTTTTTTATTACTTCTTTAGTGCTTCGTTCTTTTAAATTATAATCTTATTATAAAAAGTTAAATTTAATTTTAACTTTATAAGACTAACAACTATTACTCAAGTATCTATTCTTTTAACAATTGTATTTCACGTTTCAGTTACGTTGTCGATGGTGAATTATCAAAAAGTTATCATACTTCCATTTTGAACGATCATGACTATTTCAAATAGAATGACAAAAAAAAAAGATGTACGATATTATATCATATGATGACTTAGAAACTTTTTGTCATTGAAGATTAATTATTGAAGTATAATTAAAAGTTACAATCTGAATTACTTCCTTTTGAAGGTTGGTGACCAACAAATTACTGGACAATGATAGGCAGAGGGAAAGGGATGGGTTGGATTAGAAAAAGAATTACAAATAAACAAGAATAGGTATATATTTAATGTTTAAACAATGTTTTTATTACCAAAAATTTTAGAGTCTGACATATTTTTTCCTCTAATTGGGTGAAAACGACACTTCAAAAAAATAGAAAAGACAAACAAAGATAACCAAGTGGATAGCTATTGTGTCAATTGCCTTACTTGTAACATCAAATGAAAACAACATTGAATATATCAATTGTCGACCACTGAAAAACAATGTTATCTCAACGTAACTTCTCATTGAAATCAAGATTATCGGTTGAGTTCAATTTTTTAATAAATCACAGCATCCACATATCTAAACGATACGACAATATTATGATAAAATAGAATATTGTATTTTTTTTATGATTTACATGTTAAAAAATCTAGATACTCCTCTTTAAGTGTCATTATCCTTCCAATTATATTAATTACTCTTTTGTTGCCCTACATATCCAAACCATCAATTCTTAACAAAAACAGCCTTAAATTGTGAGGGACATGGCCCCACAACACACAAGTCATCCTCAATAATTTTTTCTTCCTTGTGCATACTTTTTGTCTAACCACCATGTGGGATATGACTTCCACCTTTATAACCCCACAAAATTCAATATAAAATATATGTAATTATCGCTCGGGTCTCTAACTAGTTCAAAATGTAGTAAGTAGGTCAGCCTAATATATTTGCAGCTCAGTCACCAACTTTCACTTTTGTAATATTTGAATCCTCCGTCGACAATTTTACTCTTGCATTTTTATAATTTATAACTCAATTTTTTGTTAAATATAGCAATTTAGCTTTAGGTTTAGTTAAACAGAAAATAAATAAATAACGAAGAGAAAGAAACAAAGCAGAACTTGTCTCCCATAGTCGTCCTCGACTTCCAATTAAAAAATTACCCTTTTATATTTATATTTTTCGTTTTTCTTTTTAACTAAAGATAAGAGAAAAATTGTCTTTTTAATTCGATTAAGGACTTGAGTGCCACAACTATAAAATGTTGGTGATGGCATCTATCAAAATAATAGGTTAAAGACCTACTTGCTGTATTTCCAATACGTTTGGACCCCTATAGCAATTTTCTCATATATAATTATAGAAATTTACTGAAAATAATAATTAAAAAAAATATATATATATGCATATATATAAATTTTCCAGCTTAGCCAGCTTGTTTACAGCAAGTATATTAAGTTTGTGAGCATTTTTTTTGGTCCACATTTATCCTTTTCTACCTGGCAAAACAAACAAACAAATAAATATATAAAAATCACATTTCTGTTAGCCAAGAAATAAGTATTTTCTACAGAGATAGTGTCAAAATTTCAATTATTAAAGACAATTTGCATATTTATTAGGATGTCCAGTAATTACACACACACACCAAAAAAATGAAAAAAGAAGGAAAAAAAATGAAGGCAATTTGGATATTTTATGTTTTATTAATAATTATCAACGATCAAGTAATCTCATTTTTATCCATTTATAATTTATATTATTTATAAACACATTAAATTCCTCTATTATTTTCAAAATATATTTTTCTCTCTATTATTTTCAACTACATATTTTTTAATAAAATAATATTACACGCAAACACGAAATTTACTATTTTTTAATCACATATTCCCTAATAAAATACTGTTCCAAAACAATCATGCTACGTGTACACTCTCGTGTACATCTACCCTTACACTCTGCCACATCGCATCATCCCCTTTGATTGCAACAACAATCTCTCTTTCCTGCCCAGATCTCTTTCCTGCCCAGATTATGCCACGTAAGGAGAGCGTAAGATATAATATTATACAAGAATGCATATCTAGAACATTTGACTCCATAATGCATTTTGGGCAAAAAAAATAAGGCTCAATGCATCAAACAACTGTATCTCAACTCAAATTTGTTACATTTATATATCAGCTGAAGAAAATAAGTACAGATCAAGTGGAAAAAATATAAATTAAATACAATATTCAACAATAAAAAAGACTCGACCGTGTGAGACGTTACATTTTCGTGTACCCATTACATTACAACGCGATCGAAATTTGTTTTTGAAGGGTCATCTGCAGTCCATTGAACTAAAAGAATCCGCAAACCCTGAAGGTTTCGAGGGTATGCTCGACTGCGTTTGGCTGTAAGAGAAATCGTCAAACATTCTTGACGTGCCTTCATCAGCTTGCCATCTCTGAAGGGCTTTAGGAAGACTCAAGTGTTGATCAATGCCATAACCTTCCTCTTCTTCATGTTTAGATGGTTTCCATTGCTCGACTAGAGGTCCCAGGACATTAACTGCATGTCCCATGTCAGGTCTCTGGAGTGGCTCGCGGGCTGTGCAATGACCTGCCAACTCAGCAACTTTGCATATGCTCTCGTAGGTTTCATCATCAGGATCAAGAATCGAGTCAATGGCTTTTCGAAGGTTGTCTTTGTTGATAAGGACTCTACGGAACCATGTGACAAGATGAGACCTCTCATCTGGCATTGTCTCATCAAGTGCTTTTCTACCTGTGATTATCTCCATTAAAACAACTCCGAATGCATAGACATCGACTTTCGTTGTCACTCGTCCTGTGGCTGTTGAAAAAATAGATAATGTGAGCCGTGAGATTTGTATGAATTCTCTAATCACCAAAAAGATAAGGTCTAAAATTGATTCAATCAAGCTTTTTCAAATGCTGAGTATCAAATTCATACTTGACCATCCATGTATCCTAGACTCTCTAAATCTCAATACAAGATTAAAACATAAGCTAATATCTCAACCGTATTTACATTATGGGGGGAAAAAGACGCAGGTGTCACAATTTCAAGTATGAACAACCAAAGCATAACAGGATGCCCGAGCTAAACACAATTGCACTACTCAATTGTAACTTTCTATATTGTCAATATGCACCAAGAAGAACTACCATTTATGGATTTTATGCACATTTTGCAGCTATGTTAGTAAGCCCCTGTTTGGTTTGGATAAAAATCCAATTAAAATTTTAAGTCAAAGTCAACAATTAATTTTAACCACATATTTCATGGGACCCACGACTTTTCAACAACACATTTCATCAACTTTTATCAAAATCTATTAAAAATCTAATTTCAATCTCTACCAAAGATAAATATAGTTTGATTGGATTATATCACATATAGGCAATGCTCACCAGCATACTCAGGTGCAAGATACCCGAATGTTCCAGCCAACCGTGTCTCAACGGAGTACTTTCCATCAGGTGCATTTCTTACCAATCCAAAATCTGCAACCTTTGCCCTCATGTCGTCCGAAAGAAGTATGTTTGATGGTTTTAAATCTCTATGGATGAAACTTTGTTGGGCCAAGCTGTGAAGATACTCGACTCCCCTAGCCACATCTAATGCTATTGTAACCCTCTGTTTCCAAGTGAGAGGCTGATAGCCACGTTCCTGACATTCGAACAAATGCTGAGCTAAAGTTCCCCGTGGCATGTACTCGTATACCAAAAGCCTCTCGTTTCCATTAATACAGTATCCAAGAAGGGCAACCAAATGCCTGTGCCTAACTTTAGTAAGAACTGCAATTTCTGCTTGGAACTCATTCATTCCTTTTGTGCCCATTGCTCCAGATTCCATTCTCTTTACAGCAATTTTAGTCCCATCATTAAATTCACCCTTGTAAACTACTCCAAATCCTCCTCTACCCAATATATTCTCTTCACTGAAATTGTTGGTCACTTGTCGAAGAAGTTCCATTGAAATAGCGACATTTCCACCTTCAAATATAGGAATTTCACGATGATCACCGCTGCTCTGGCTCTGTAACTCACTTCTGGCTCCAGTGTATCCATTCACTCCATTTGTTAGGTTAGTCTTTGCCATTTCCATCCTTTGCTTAGGGCCCTCATCAACCCTTTCAAATTCCTTTTGTTGTCGCTGCATGACATGGCATTTATAAAACACAAACAATAAAACTCCAATGAATACCACAACAGCTATAACCACACCAGCAACCATACCAGCCGAAACAGAGGACCCTTTTGAAGACCCCGTTGGGCTCCCACTTTGCGAGCCGGAACCTTGTCCAGACCCAGGAGCCCCACCACTACCTTCACCGCCACTACTCACATTTTTCCCAAGTAACAAATTACCAGCATAATTAAACTTCACACTAGAAAACAATGGAATAGGCCCAGACAAATTATTATAAGACAAATCAAGATTCTGAAGCTGAGGCAAAGTAGTCAAAGCACTCGGGATTGAACCCGTGAGATTATTATCATTCAAAATCAAACTCCTCAGAGAAGTAAGATTCACAAAAGCAGGCGAAATAGTACCTGAAAACCCCTGCTTTCCCATGTTCACAGTGGTCACATTTTTCCCCTGCGAATCGCAAGTAATGAACCTCCAACCATCGCAAGCATCATTGCCTTCCCAAGCATCGGCCAAAGACATTGGATACCCAAAACCACCAGCAACATCAAGAAGTGCAGTGACCTGTGGATCACAGGGGCCTGGAGTATCCTTACATAAGCTATTAGTACTCCCAATTGTAACCTGAACCGAGCTCGAAAACTGAGGATAAGGTCCTTGCAGCTTATTATTCTGTAAAGAAACGTTAACAAGCTTAGGGAGGCTCATCAAAGAAGGTGGCACCATCCCTGTAAACTGATTATCCCTCAGCTGCAAATCAAACAGATTCGTACAATTCGACAAATCTGGAATCGGCCCGGAAAATGCATTGGCATGTAACCAAACCTGGAAAGCTTGAGTCATGGAGGATAAAACATTAATTCTCCCAGACAACCCCTGCTTCTGATTGTTCAACCACAAATTCTGTATCTCAGAATTACCCAAAGATCCCGGTAAAGATCCAGTCAAATTATTGTAAGACAATCTCAAATTCTGGAGATTAGGAAACAAATCAAATATATCCGGGATCACCCCAGTAATACTCGAATTACTAGCAGAAAAAGCAACAAGATTTGTACTTTCAGTTAAATACAACGGGATTTGCCATGGATTGAGGTTGATATTCTCACTTATGCTAAAAGTCTGAAGATTTGTACAGCCCAGTAGGAAGCTTTGCGGGATGGTAGTGAAATCATTGATGTCAAGGTAGATTTGCTCAAGAGAAGACATATTGGCAAACGAAGGCAAAGTACCCGTTAAAGAGTTTTTTTGTACAGCAAGAGTTTTGAGCTGGGAGAGCTGGTTGAGTTCAGTTGGGAGGGTTCCGGAGAGAGACTGGGAGTTGATATCTATGGAGGTGACAAAGGAGTTGGTGCTATCACAGTTGACACCAGTCCAGTTGCAGAAGCGGGTGGTGGCTGACCAGCCGGAGGGCGTGGGGGAGAGGGAGGAGAGGAGCTTGGACATAGCGGCGGAGTCATCGGCGGAGGAAAAGGAAAGTAGACAGACGAGAAGGAGGTGTAAGAAGCGGTGGCGCGTGGCCATTTGTCGTGGGGGATTCTTGAATGGGGTGGTGGGAATGGGTGTGTGTGTGTGTGTGTGTGTGTGTGTAGGAGAGATAGTAGGGGCAGTATGTGTTAGGGTTGGGTACTATTTCTTCAAGCTTACTCTTTATTTATGGGATTAAATTCGGCCACCAAACTTTATATTTATTGTCATCATGACAATTCAATTTGATTTTATTTATTTTCCAACTTTATATTTAGTATTACCATAATTGTCCAATTTGATTTTATTTCACAATGATCACTCTATTTCATATAATTTTTTCACTATGATCACTTAATTTCATATAACATTTCATCATAGTGATCCAATTTTTTTCATCATTTCACTAATTTTAAAACGTTAAAATGGTACCTTTGTATTATATATATAAAATATATTTTTTTTTATTTTAAATTTTTTTAAAATAAGTTTTTATTTTATTTTATTTTTAAGTAACTTTTTTTAAATAAGTTTTTATTTAAAATTTTTTATTTTATATATATACTGTAAAATTACTGTTTTACCCCTTTTAAATTAATGAAAATGGTGAAAATGAGTTGGATGATTATAATGAAATGTTATATAAAATTGGGTGATTATGATAAAATTTCATATGAAATTGGATGGTCATAATGAAATAAAATCAAATTAGCTGACCATGTTGATGTTAAGTATAAAATTGGATGGTTATAGTGAAATAAAATAAAATTTGGTGGCCATGACGAAACCAAATATAAAATTGGATGGTCATTGGTGAATTTAACCATTTATTTCATTTTAACATATATATCACATATTATATAAAAAGTTACACAATATCACATGATACTTTATTATTTGTCAGTTTAAAATACAATCAACTTTTTCATCAAATATTTTTCTTCCACATCTTATTATGTAACACCTTATATACAATTTCGATATATAAGTAGCAAAATTCTTTAATTTTCCTACAGGAAAGGACAGTGGAGTTTTTTTTTTTCCTTTTTCTTTATTTTGAGGTAGTATTTTTCTCAATTCTTAATGGTTTTTTGGTAGTTGGATCTTTGATAAGTGAATTATATTATTTCGTGTCCATCCAATTTACTAGAAATTTTAGGTTCTCATCTTTATGGAATTAAAAGTATATGTCTCCATTGAATGTCAACTATTAATTTTATGTTAAAGGACAACATATTTGTACCTAACTCTTTTTGAAATGTTACTTTGATCAATGTATCTTGGCAGAACCTAAGAAATTAATTAAAGTGATGTTTCTTTTATGTTCTATTTTTATGTTCTATTTTTATTTTTTCTTTCTCCATTATTTTCACTTTTATTACTTGAGAGACATAAAGTGTTGGATTAGGGATAACAAGAAAACCCGTTTAATTCGAAACTCGCGGAGTCCCGCCCCGAATGAGACGGAGATTACCATTCTAATTGGGTAAACGGGGTAGGGATTAGGCGATGGTCATTGTCCCGAAATGGGTACAGGCGGATACGGGAATTATATTCCTTGCCTCGCTACCCGTCCAGTTTAAAGTTAATTTTTTTATCAAATAAAAATAATAAATTTATCATATTTTTTAAAGAGAACATATGTTGTTTCTAACAAATTGAAATAAAAAAATATTTACTAAGTAAAAACATAAAAAAAAATAAATAAATAAGACGATAAATGGGGCAGGGGACCTGCCCTACCCCGCCCTATCCTACTTTAAACAGGTATGGAAAATGGGTAAGGTAACAAAATATCCGATGAGACGGGGTGGGAATGGTCGACACATCCCATATTCTCCTCATTGCCATTCCTATGTTGGGTTGTGTGCCCATATAATATATGTAAAAATAACAATAATAATAATAGCAATATTCTTATATTAAATAAAATTATTTTATTTATTATTAATGCGAATTAAAGTGCATGTGATCATTTGCGATGATATAAGTTGGGTACTTGCGTTGAGAAGTATAATGTGACATAATCTATATTGTAATCATAAATAATTTGTTCACTATCAATGTATAAGAGTTGTCACCTTATACCGAAAATTGTAGTGTTATCCGATTCACTTTTCGTTTTTATGATTTGTCCTTATTATAGAAATAGTTAAAAGTGACACTTTTACACTTTGAGTATATTAAACAGACTATGTGTCGAGTTTTATTCCATAGCATGACTGTGTGGAGAATTAAATTTCACTAGACTAATGTGTATTTCATCTAAATCCCTTGACAGAGTTTTGTACATCTTTTTTTTATTTTAATGGTTCTTTGATTCATGAATGGGTGAGATCAACTTGTTTGGTCAAATATCTCGACGAGTTGAGAATTCGAGAATAAGCGAAGTAGAGAGCATGAATTCGTGTCGGGAACTATCGCCCTGAAAAATGGGTAGAGTGTCTATTTAAATATTTTCTGTTTAACGGTTAAAATCTGGGTTTAATATTTAGCGACGATTAAATTTTGACATTTGTGATTTGTTCGCAGGACCGTTGAGGAAAATACTACTTAAATTAATCAGAATAATTAGAGAGGCAAAATGATCATTTACGCTCGTACCTAATTATCAAATCTCGGGCGTGGATAAAATACATATACGACAGGTCAGATGAAAGTGTTACAGATTTACTAGCTTTTGTAATTTTATATATTACGATATTTCAGTCTTTTGTCTGTAGTCAAAAAAAGGTAAAGACTAATAATTAATTGGGTGTCTTAGAGTCGACTAGATATGATCTAATTATTGAAACTTGGATAATATATGTCCAATTATGTTCTTGTGGTAACTCTATAAAATAATTGAACTTAATTACGGTAATTATAATAGTTTTGAACTTAATTGTAATTACAATAAAATTTTGTACTTACTTGTAATTACTATAAAAATTATAAACTTAATTATAATTGTAATTGAAGTTCTAGAACTACACGTGTAATTAAATATAAACTAATTGGATTTAGATTTTAATTAAAACTCTTATTTGGATTTTAATCAAGACTCATATTTGATTTTGGAATTATTATTCTACATGGATTGTAATATCATTATCTCTATAAATAGAGACTAAATGGACTTAAAAATACAACAATAATCATAATACATAATTTCATAGTATTCAACTTCAGAGAGAGAGAAAATTTGAGAAAAAAAATATATTTTCTTATTGTCCAAAAATAGTTTCTTAATTTAATTAAAAGAAGATGTTCACCCACCGGTATAGCCTTGATTTTGGAGAATATCGTAAAAGACTTGGAGGCTTGAAGTATTAAGTTCTTGCAATTAAAAACTGAAAACTCGTGATCCAAAATGTTAGAAGTTCGCAATTCAGAATTAGTTCAAGAATTAATCATCAGATTTAGGTAAAACTTTGAATTCTTTATTCTTGATATAATATACACGTGAATATCTAGACGATCTTATTTGTTAAATTATAGATTTTTTTTTATTCCTAGATAATTCCGCTTCCACGTTCCAAGATAAAGTGCCTAAAAAAGAAGTTATTTATTACTTAAGAGACATAAAATACCCTAAAGAAGAAGTAACGTGTAAGATAAATGTCACTGCAATAGAAAATTAACTATATTAATCTGATGAAGACTTGTGTACAAGACTTTTGGAATATTTGCGTAAATGGTCCCTAACGTACGGTCTTTGTACAATTTTGGTCCTTGACATTTTCTTTTGGCATGGACCTCTTTGTTATCAAAATTTCATTACCTTTTATGCGATTAACATGACCCAAACTCAATATGTAGTCCCTCCCTAAAATGGTTATTTTAAAGTTTGTTCTCAAATTACTCATTACTTTTCCCTCAGTTTCAGTTGGATTGAATCAATAAAAACAATTAATTAGATACAAAGAGATTCTACTTAATATTGAGTTTCTCAATCTTCCAAGTTTCACTAAGCAAGTTTGAGCACACCAATCAACTAGACCTTCAAGTTTAATACATCTTCTATTTCATGCACATGCTTTTATTCCTATTTTGAACTTGCGCTCTTTATTTTTATTTTTTGGGATATTTATTTTGTGTTTTTATTGGGATTTTTTATAGGTTTGTTTTTGTTCATATAAACATAGAAGTTTTTTTTTTTTTAATTTTATATTTGGTCATGGCCTTTTTGTGACTAGTAGTGGATCTGATTCCTAGTATAGGCCAATACCTAACTTCAACATGCTAATCAAAATCACCCCATACAGATATACAACATAGAATCAACACTCGTCCAAATAATCACAATCAACATATTTCTACTAACTCAATAATCCCTTAATACACAATAATTCTCAATCCTAACCAATAATAAGAAGTGGATATGTGCTCAATAATAGGGCCTTAAAAGTAAGATATAAAAATAAGCATAAATAGTACCATTAGGTCACATATTATAAATCATACTCAATTTCAAATATAAACTTTCATAGCCGGCAAGGCTTTCCATCTAAGTAACACAAAAGCATATTTTTTCTATTTCCCGAAGTTTTCAAAATCTTAAATTTTTTTGGGTTTTCTTTTTATAATGGAAAGCAATGAAACTAGCACACAATTGAATTACAGAGATGACTCTACCCCAAACTTAA
The DNA here is from genome assembly GCA_903798385.1 of Fraxinus cuspidata. Taxonomy (NCBI): domain Eukaryota; kingdom Viridiplantae; phylum Streptophyta; class Magnoliopsida; order Lamiales; family Oleaceae; genus Fraxinus; species Fraxinus cuspidata. The sequence goes on along the minus strand of CAIGRP010059496.1, from coordinate 4,659 downwards.
AAGTTATATTGCCTCAATATAAGCACAAAAATAAGCCTAAAGAAGGATATCAATACTCTCCATATCATATGTTGATGCCCTTTTTATGCAATCAACCATTTATCATATTTTAATCTCCTTTTTGGTGGCATAGTGAATACTACATGCAAGAATCACTCAATATTTTAGGGTAGCTTTTAGTGAAGATTAGGTGCAAGCACAATCAAAATGAGCACATGGTTCAATGTAATGCAGTGGCAAAACTTGTATGATATGTTGAACCATTGGTACACAAAGGACCCCTAAACTTAGACAAAGGTTATCCAAAGTATAAGCAAAGGATTAATAGCAGAATTCCCATATAAACATTTGGAAATCTCAGAAAATCATCATGTTTGAAACATTTTGTACAAAAAACCCCCTACCATCAATATCCATTGGATTTGCCGTTAAAACAATAAAAAATGCTAAAATTAAAAATGAATAATTGTAATTTTAGTTCCCAATTTTTTTATTTTTTTACAAATTAAATCCAATTTTTTATATGTGCCACACACAATCTCAAATCTTTAAAATTTTATTCCACCCCACCCCACCCCACTTCATCGTTTTGCCAAAAAAAAAAAAAAATCAATGAGATGAGCATGATGAAATAACCCCTATCTTATCTCTTTTACTCTTCTTAAATCTCAACGACCCATAACTCCCTCCTGCACATTTCTCAATCAATTTCTTTTGCCTTTCAACGTGACATTTATGATTTTCGGAAACCTTCTTGTCACAATCTTTGGAGAGACTAAATAGCAATTTCCTATGAAAAGTTTGTTCTTGTCCAGCGCTCAGCATTGTACCAGTCCTTGCAGACCAGTACAACTGAACTTCTATCCTTGTCCGTATTTAGAAACGAGAGAACTTTTCCCAAGACGTCAATGGAGAGGGTGACTAATTTGACTCAGTGCTAGCTGAGTTTGATGGCAAATCTTTGGATTTCTTGGGGTTTGGATCCATTTGCATTTTGGTTAAGAAGTTGATTCAGATTCAGTACCCTAATCATATCAAACAAACAGCATTCCGTTCAAATACAAATTAAAATACAACTCAAATTGAAAATGGGGAAGAATTACAACAAAGAAAAGAAATTTAGAAAATACAATTTCCTCTTAAATAATCAATATCACGGACCTAGAAATTCATATGAATAAATAATCACGTAACAAAAAATAATCAAAATCTTGAGAGTGAATTTTGAGAATGGGTGTTTTGTCGGAAATAAAATACATCTTCTTCAAAAGTACTCCCTTTTGTGTATTTAATTTCTTTTGAATCAAATTGTTTGAGAAATGTGCGGGAGGAAGTTATGGGGATTTAAGAAGAGTAAAGGAGAGAGGATAGGGGGTTTATTTTATCAGGCTCCTCTTAGTGATTTTTTTTATTTTTTATTTTATTCTTGGGAAAGAAGATGAAGTGGATTAGGGTGTTGAAAAATAAAGTTTTAAAAATTTGGGAGTATATGTGGTACATATAAAAAAAATGGATTAAATTTGTAAAAAAATATAAAAGTTTGGGTACCAAAATTACAATTTTTAATTTTGGCGTTTTTATTGTTTTTAACGACAAAATCTAACAGATATTAACGGTAGGGGGATTTTTCGCACAAAATGTTTCAAACAGAAGGTTTTCTACGATTTTCAATAGGTATGTGATATATCACAAATGAAAACGTTTATAGAGTATTGTTCAAGATTTTAATTTGGGCATTTTATCAACACCTATAACTCGTGTCAAATTTGTGCCTAGAATCACAAGTGTTTTGGGTTCTAGCAATCCTAAAATTTTCAAAGCACAAAATATATCACTGATTAATTCAAAGCACATCCTTCTTCACAATAATAAAAAAAAAAAAAACTGCACAAAAACCATATAAACCCTACAAGGGAGATGTAAGTGAACTTACCTTGCTCAAATTCGAATTTAGGATAAGAATTTGATGAAGTGATGCACAAAGGAGATGAAAACCTTGCTTCATAAGTCATATGAACCCCAATACAATTTAGTGAGAAGGAGAGTGATTTGGGGTTGGATTAGAAAGTAAAATTGAGGGCAGTGTGAATATAGGGGTAGAAGAAGGGATAAGACTGCATCCCTGAGCTATAGGTCTCGGTTAGGCGCGAGAAGCAGTTAATTCCGTGTTGTGGCCAGCCTCCGTAGCATGAAACCAAGGTTCGCGGCCGTAGCTTTAACTAGGCCCCTCATATTTTTTATTTTTTGAAAGTTGATACGTCCCTATACAAACCATGTCGTCCAAATGCCACGAATTTTGAGACATTAACTATATGATGCTCAAGAAATTTTTTCTAATGGATTATGATGACCCCGACTCTAGTTGCTCAAAAACTCTAAAAATCCTAAAAGCAATTTTTTTTTCCTAAACTAAAAGTGAAAAATAGAAGAGAGATATAAAATTTGTTTGCCTCCCATTAAACACTTGTTTGAAGTCGTTAGCTTGACTTAATTAAGATGATCTTCAAGGACTGTTAAACTTTTACCTCTTCATTAACTCGGAAGCATTTTTCTTGTTTAGGTGGATGCCCCAATGCACAATACGTGCTGAATATTGCTTAATTTTCCTCCATCTTCAATTAGCTCTCATTTTTCCACATCAATCAATGTTTGGGTCTTCTTTGATGTCAAGTACCAGAAAGTCCACCAAGAAGATCAATTTGTAACCTGATAAGAACTTCTTCCACCATGTCCTGGGGATGCTTGAATGATCAATCAGAAAAACTGTAGTTGGCTTCCCCTCTCCCAACCTAATGTCTTGTAGACAAACATATGCATTGGATTAACACTGAGAATATAAAGCATTAAAACTCGGCAATTTTCCAACTGTGCAAGGTATTTTGAAACTCGTAGATCTTTTAATTTTGGAGGCAACTTATTTTGGAGAATTGCACTACACTCCTCAGCTAAAGTGACTGTCTCGAATTCTTCAAGCTTTCTTTTCTTTATCAACACCACCTTCATGAATTTGTGGTAGAGATCCATATGGTCTAAAGTTTTTTAACAAATGAAGATTGATATTTAATTTCTTGAAAAATTTCAAGGAACTTCTCAAATCCCTTGTCTACTTGAATATTGTGAGCTTCTGAGGGAATGAAATGGGAGGCACTCAGGCACGTACCCTTTCATCAGTGCAGACTTTTTGACATGTGAAGTGCTTGACTTTTCTTATGCTAGATTCAAGCATGGCTTGCTTATCTACTTTGTGTTCATCAGTTATCGGTTATTTTTCAGAATGTGGTCTCTTCATAACTCCACTCTTTATGGTAATTGTACTAAGATGCTCCATCGAGTTGATATAAAAAAGGTTGAACCCCAACCTTGAGGACCCCCACTGCATCGTCCCTAGAGCATTGTGGAGGAGGTAAATCGCTGGATGTGCCTCAGCAGGCCAGGCTACAAGAGCTGCCATATTGGTGCCCACAAAGAGTCCAATTTCATACAATGTAAGAGGCAGGAATGAACCCTCACACTGCGGCTGCCAGCTCAGCAGAAATTACAACACTCATGTCCTTTGCACCACTGAGCTATGCCCCAATGGACTCCATTGAGTTGATTTAATTATTGCTTTGAGTCGCTTAGTCAATATCTTTGCTAATTGCATTATTTGATTCTCCAAGCCCTTCAAAGTTGCATTTTGGATTACATGGCAGTATCATTCTTATTTTTGGTATTAGAATTATTTATTTTCCAACTAAGCTACAACTTCCTCCCTGTTGGGTTTAATTCACCCAAATAATGCACAAATGAAAAAAAAAACACCCAAGAACACACACTGCAGAAATCAAAATTAACACCAAAAATCTTAACCCAGTTCAACTATGCCTAGTTTGGGAGGCTCAGCTACCAGCCCCATCCACTAGTGCACCAAGAAAACCTTCAAGAGGGAAATGTTTACAAGTGGAACCAAATATCAGATCATTAATCAAGTTCTAGTCACTGATCAAAAAAAGATCTCTTAGAACTCAACTCAAAAAATCTCAAACCTTATCACATAAATCACTCAAACAGGCACTAATCAAAACAGTGAAATGCAGACTCAAGCCACTGTTACCATATGCGAAAAAACCCCAGAACTATACAAGAATACCCCATCAATCTATAAAAGAAAAGAATCACACAAGAGAGTACCAAAACCGAAAGCTCTTCTTTTTCTCAATCACCCAAACTAGAAACATAATGAATGAATGAAAGCCAATGGTCACAGCCAACACGTAAGTGAGGCTCAAAAAAATAATAGCCATTGGATCTTATCAACGGTCCACAATGTAAGATAGAAAGCACAATCCAAGCAACCAAGAGTAAACCAATTGGAAATGGCTACGTGGACACAACTTAAAGTGTTGTTATTGTTGGAAACACGTTTTTCATGTTTCAATCTTCACCTTGATTCCAAAATGCAAACTCCCTACAGTATGCTTAAATGATGCATTAATATGTGGAAGGGTCCAACATCATCGCTTGAGTACCTGCAAAAGATTAACCATTATTAATATGCAGTAAAGATAAACAAGTTCTAAACTTATTTAAAGATAGAATTTTGGTTCCCATATCAGATGGAGTTACATTAGTGTGAATTTTTTTCAAGTATAATTTCACCACATGCAATTTTCTCACGTA
>CAIGRP010059478.1:0-16275 GCA_903798385.1 Fraxinus cuspidata | reverse complement strand
GGGGGGGGGGGGGGGGGGGGGGGGGGGGGGGGGGGGGGGGGGGGGGGGGGAAGGAGCTGCATCTAGACATGGTCATACTTGTAAGATACTAAACTTTTCCAAGAAGGGCCCGATTAGGTGTGAAAATAATGCATTATCAACGGCAGTCGAAAAAGAAGACCAAAGTTTGCTGGGATTTGGTAACAAAGATATTTTGAATAATATTTACTTTGAATATTCGACTACAAAACCCATTTTTTTTCTTAATTTATTAAATGAATATGTGATAGAGTCAAACTATGTCGTTTTCGATTAGTTGTAGTATTTAATTTATAAGCTAATGATTTCATTAGAAGTGATTTATTTGGTTGTTTATGTTTTATAATGATATGAACTTCACGATAAAGAGGATTTTTTTTGGACTCGTTTCTAATAATGAGAGAATTGAATTCTGTTGAAAATTAATGGATTTGATTAATGACTTTAAAATAAAAGTCAAACTTATCAATATTACCAAAAATTGAACAAAGTAACCNAGTAATAAAATACTAAAGTAAAATAATGTCAAAATAACGCCAAGAGAAATGGATGCAAAGTCGAGGCAAGAACTCTTTGTCCTTAAGTCAATTTTGCCCCACAACGGTGCCTACGGATGATGACAATCAACTCCCAAAATACAATGACTATCTTCTTATGTTTGTAGCACTTCAAAATACAAGAACAACGAACCGAAAATTAGTTTTTGTACTCTTTCTAGAACGAAATGGAAAATAGATTTTTATGCAGAGTTTTGGTTACAAAAAGATGAATTTAATATTATACTATGATTGCATATCATTGGGATGAAGTAATGAACGTCTCAATGGACTCATTTATAGAGGAGGGGAGGTTGTGAGTGAAGAGACGCCTCAAAACTCAACAATCTTTGCTAAGAGTCGTAGCTTTTGCTGTTACTCGCATGTCACATTTGCGTCGATCGAGAGTCAGAAAAAGAGACTCTATCACTTGCCTATCGCTAGAGATGGCAAAATGGTTCACCGGCTCGGACAGTGCGAGCTCGGCTCGAAAAAAGCCCGAGCCAAGCCAGCTCGTGGCTTGGTGGGACCGAGCCCCATTTTGGGGCGTTGGCTCGAGCCTGTTCGGCCCATGAGCTTAAAAAAAAAAAAAAATTTGCCTGCCATTTTTTTTTAAAATTTTTTTTCCCGTGAGCCTAAAAAAAAAAACTTGCTTGCCATTTCTTTTCTTTTTTTAATTTTTTCTTTTCATTTTAGCCGTAATTTTTTTATATGTTAATATTTATTTATTATTTATAATACGTATAAATTGCACGAATTTTAAATTCTATAAAAAAATGTAGATTTGTCACGAATTTAAAAAAAAAAAAATCGAGCCGGCTCGGGTTCGTGGGCCGTTAAGGTTTGAGCTGAAAGCTTGGGTCGAGCTTAAATTTTTTGGTTGAGCTTTTGCTCGGCTTAGGCAAAAAAAAGCTCCAAGTATTTTTTACTCGAGCCAAGCCTGAGCAAAAAGTTTCGGCTCACGGCTCGACTTGACTCGTTGACACCTTTATCGCTTGAGCGTTGGGCGAGAAGCAGAGTTGGACAATTTTCCAGCCAGTTTTCCTCTCATTTCTTTCAACTTTGGATCACAATTTGTTATTCATCCAAAATTGAATTTGATATTTCAAATATACGACAACGATCTAATCGACTAGTAGAACAAGTTAATCTATTTTATTTTTATAATTTGACTATCATATTCGAAATATTTGGTCGAAATTAACACAAAAATCACTTTACCCTGATTTTATACTTAATCAATTCCAACAATCCCCCCACATGAATGAAAATTCTACAATATGCAATACACAATGCAAATGATTTGTAGACTCTAACAAAGAAGTACATACAACAAGTTATAGTATTACGATAGGTGGCATGTGGCTTTGAACCTCCCTTAATTGAATACAATCGAATTTACTAAGTTAATTTGTGAACGTGATGTCTTGAATCATTCAACCGTTCATGTAAATCAAAACAACTGTACCAACACCATAACACATCTAACCACTTTAGTTCTCATGGTTGTGTTCATTTTGACCCTGAGCAACTCTTGGTTTCAGAAGTGTTAAGAAAATTTTAAACCTCAAATTCTCGTAGAAGCGGTCATACTCCACATTTACATAGGTGATCTCCTATATCTCTAGTCAACTTCCAAATTATAGGAATCATTTAAAGTATACACTTATCCTTATATATTTATTATTTTATCACTTTACGTCTGTAGGAATGAGAGTAAGTGCTTTACTGTGAGTCTTTCAAAACTTAATTTCCCCATTGAACCAAGATCTTGTGATCTCCAATTTATAAGGTTGAGTTTCTACTATGGTGATTCAATGCGATAGGGTTTAGTCCCATTCCTCTAGAAAGATGGTATATTTGATCTCTTGTTAGTCCTTTCATCAAAAGATCTGCTATGTTTTCCTTTAATTTAATATAGTTAATAGATATTATACCATTAAATATCAACTGTTTAATGGTATTATGTCTTCAACGTATGTCGAGATTTACCATTATACATACTATTTTGCACCTTTGCAATTCTCGATTGATTATCACAATGTATATTAATTGCAGATACCAAATTTTTTCAGCATGGAATATCTTCGAGAAAATTACGAAGCCATTTAGCTTCTTCTCCAGTTTTATCTAAGGCAATAAACTCAAATTCTATTGTGGATTGAACTATACAAATTTGCTTAAATGATTTTAAGGACACATCACCGCTTTCAATGGTAAACACATAACCACTTGTAAACTTTGAATTATTTGTGTCAGATATCAAATTTGTATCAATATATCCTTCTAACACTACAAAATTCTTGAGTAGTGTAATTCATAACCAACCGTGTATCATAAGTATTTAAGAACTCGGGTTAATGTCTTCTAATGGTCATTACTTTGATTACTTGTAAATCTACTCAATTTGTTGACTGCATATGCTATATTTGGACGCATGCAGTTGGTAATGTATATCAAGCTGCCTATAAAGCATGAATATTCTAATTGATATATGAGACCACCAATATTTTTGGCTAAATGTAAACTTAAGTCCACTGGTGTTTTAAGTGGTTTATCGTTATACGCCTTAAACTTTTTAAGTATAAAATCAAGTGTCTTAGAGATTTTAATCCCTAATATTATGTCAGCAATCCCCATATTCTTCATGTCAAAATGTTTTATCAACATTTTCTTAGTTGTGATAATAGTGTTCGAATTATATTTGATGATTCGCATATCATCAACATATAAACGTATGATCACGTATCCATTAGGTGTGGTTTTGATATAGACACATTTGTCAAATTTATTAATTTTAAAATTATTTGACAACATAGTTTTGTCAAATTTTTCATGCCATTGCTTCGGTACTTATTTTAATACATATAACGATTTTACAAGTTTACACACTTTCTTCTCATTTTTCGGAGTAGTAAAAACCTTCGGTTGTTCCATAAATATTTTTTCTTATAATTCACCATTTAGAAATGTAGTCTTAATATCCATTTAATGTATTTCAAGATTATGCGATGCAGCGATTGTAATCAATATATGTTTAGACACGATCCTTGTAACAGGTGAATAATCCTTCTTTTTACATATACCCTTTGGCTACTAGTCTAGCCATATATTTGTCTATTGATCCATCTGACTTCAATTTCTTTTTGAAGATCCACTTGCAGCCTAAAGCTTTGTTTCCTAGAGGATGTTCAATCAATTCCCAAGTATGGTTATTTATGATGAATTTAATTTCATTATTAACCGCTTCTTTCCAAAGAGGAGATTCGGGAGTGGACATTACTTCGTTAAACGCCCTTGGATAATTTTCTAGTAGATATGTTAGAAAATCTAGACCAAAGGTCTTATGAATCATTTGTCTTTTACTGCATCTTGGTTCTTTATTTACTTGATGATTACCATCTTTTTTTATAGTTTTCATTTATAGTATCGTAAGTTCGTTTGCGTGAGCTTATTTCTTACTCTTTACAAGGAAATATATTTTCAGAAACAGTAGCATTCCTTGATTAAATGATAGTACCTACATGTACATCAAGTATTTCAAATTTATGAACCAAAAATCGATATGCACTACTATTGTTTGCATATTCGATAAAGACACAATCTATTGTCTTACGTCCGATCTTTACTTGTTTAGGTTCAGGTATATGTACATTTGCTAAACATCCCCATACGTTAAAATATTTGTATGAATGTTTCCATCATTTCCATATCTCATAAGGTGATTCAACATTACTCTTGTGTGATATTTTATTAAAGATATGATTTACTTAAAGTATAGCTTCCCCACACAAGTTTTGAGGTAAGCCTGAATTAATCAATATTGCATTCATCATTTCCTTAATTGTTTGGTTTTCGCGTTCGGCAACACCGTTATATTGAAGTGAGTATGGTGATGAAAGTTGATGAATAATTCTAGACTCCGAACAAAATTCTTCAAACGGTGCGACATATTCTCCACCTTGATCACTACGAATAATCTTTATTCGTTTTCCAAGTTGCTTTTCAACTTTAGTTTTATAGTGCTTAAATACTTCCAGAGTTTCATCTTTACTTTTCAACAAGTATACAGTATTTTGTATTATTATCTATGAGCATAATGCAATATTTTTTTACCGCCTTTTGTTTGGACAAATTTTAAATCACATATATCTGTGTGAATAAGTTCCAAAGGTGTCGTGCTTTGTTCAACCGAATGAAACGATGTTTATGCTAACTTAGTCTCTATACAAATTTTGCATTTCCATTTGTATTTAAATGCATACTAGATAGTAAACTTAAATTCATTAATTTGCATATATAACTAAAGTTTACATGTTCTAATCTATGATGCCATAAATTAGACGACTCATGATTATAAGTAGAAGAATATATTTTATTCCTTGAGTTATTCGATACAATGGTAAAGACATTCATCTTGAATAGTCCATCTTTTACATAGCTTTCGCCTACATACAAATTATTCTTGATATGTATAAACTTATTAGATATGAAGACTAATTAAAAACCATTCTTGCTTAACAACGATCCCGACACTAAGATCTTGCGAATATTCGACACATGAAGAACGTTGTTAAGGCTAACTTCATTGTCCAATGTCATCTTCAAAATTAATTTGCATTGTCCTTCCAATTTTGAACTTGAAGAGTTTTCTATGAACACTTCTCACCATCGATTAGGGTGTAGAATGAGAACATGTCTTTGTCGGCACAGATATGACGGGTAGCACCTGTATCCACCCACCATTCCATGAGATTTCCAACATTGTTGCATTCTGAAATAACAACCAACAAGTTTATATCTGATATACCATCAAATATTGTATCAGATTCAATGATATTTGCTTAGGCTTACTTCTTAGGTTTGGACTATCAATAGAGCGATGTCCGACCTTTCTACAATTATAGTAATTGCCCTTGAACTTCTTTACATTCTTCTTAGAGGTTTGACGGAATGTTTTCTTTTCTTGCTTTTGTTGTTTGATTCTATCACATTAGTCTTAAGTTGTCGTATATGACTCCCAACGCACTTGTTCAAATTTTTGTTATCTTCTTCCCATGCAAAGAGTTCTTCAATATTCATTTCCCTGCGCCTGTACTTGAGATAATACTTGAATTCCTTCCACATGTGTAAAAGTTTATTGATGATTACACTCACTTAGAGACATGTTCTCTGCGTAAATGTCATGGAAAATTACATGCAATTTTTGTACTTGATTGATGACCGTCTTTGAATCTACCATTTTGTAGTCCAAGAATTTTCCTATGATAAACTTTTTAGTTTCAGCGTCTTCAGTCTTGTATTTTTGGACTTCCGTAGTTCCTCTGCAGATTTTATGGAATATACACATTGTATAATGTGTAATCCAAACCATTCAGTATGTAATTTTTGTATAATAAATCTGAATGTTTCCAAACATCCAATGCTATCAACGATACACTATTATTTTTCCCTTCTTGCATGACCGAAGTATTTCCCTTCAAGAATTTTGCCAAGGTTCTGAGATAGAGCAACATTTTCTTTTGCCATATTTTAAACTCAACCCCACAGAACTTCCCCGATTTCTCTCCATGTGGAGCGGAATTTATATGAACGATGGGAAGGGCAACCAGAACCGGAGGAATCACAACGGTAGGAATCAAGTTAGGTAAAACTCCTCCCGAAGTTCCCATATTTGAAGTATCATTTGAAAAGGTATCGGTAATGTTAATCGTATTCATTTCTATTTACACAAAATAGAAGATAAACAAAAAATCAAAAATCTAAGAAGAAGAGAAAGTTAAATCCAAACGAAATTAGTTTAACCGAATAAAATTGAAGAATAAAGTTATCACTCAAGAAAACGACTTAAGAATGTTGAAAATTAATGGATTTGAGTGATGACTTTAAAAACCAAAAATCAGACTTACCAATCTTACAAAAAATTGAGCTGAGTAACGACATGGAAATGAATAATAGTTGAACTCTTTATCTTTAAGTCGATTTTGCCATGCAACGATGCATACAGATGATGTCAATCAACTTCCAATATACAACGACTATTTTCTTGTGTTTATAGCACTTCAAAACACAAGAACATCGAATTGAAAATCGATTTTTGTATTCCTTCTAGATTGAAATGGAAAAATGATTTTTATGCAGAATTTTTGATAGGAAAAGATGAATTTAATATTATGCTATGATTGCTTATCATTGGGTAATGGACATCCTAATGGTCTTATTTATAGAGGAGGAGATGTTGTGAATGAAGAGACATACCTCAAAACTTAGCAACCTGTGCTAAGGGTGACAATTTTTGCTGTCGCTGGAGTGTTAGAAATAGAGACGCTATCACTCGCTTGTCGCTTGAGCGACAACCTCACCGTTCAAGCGCTAGGCGAGCAGCAGTGTTGGACAATTTTCAAACCAGTTTTCCTTTATTTTCTTCTAACTTTGAACCGCAATTTCTCATTCATCCGAAATTGAATTTGTTATTCTAACAATACCACAACGATCTACTCGACGAGTAGAAGAAGTTAATCTATTTATTTTTATAATTTGACCATCGGATCAAATCTAAATATTCGATCGAAGTGACACAAAAGTCACTTTACCCTGATTTTATACTTAATCAATTCCAACAAATTCATCTTTTGATGGAAGAGTCGAATCCATTTATAAAGTCATTATTTTATTCCATATGTAGTCTATGTGAAATTATGTTTATACTTTCTTCAAATTTACCATCCTCACCGTTTCACCCATATTATTTCACATTATAATGAGAGGATTAATAATTTTTTGGAGAATGTATGATTAAAAAGAAATAAAAGTTTTTAAATTTACGTGTAATATTATTTTATTAGAGAATGTGTGATTGATAAGAAAAGAGAGAAAAATGAATTACAATTTAATGGAGCCCAAACATATTTCGTTATTAAAATTTAAGATTTCATCTTAAAAAAGTCAACGTTATTAAGATGAATTATCAAATCCTTATTTATTGTATGTTTGCATTTTTGTTTGAAATTTATTCTCTAATATGTCCTGCAAGATAGTGACTTATTTTAATTATACATTTCATGTATTTTAACGGAACTTTTGAAACTGGACTATTAAGTCCTTGTTTAATTTAGTTAAAAAAAGTTGATTAAGAGTTAAGTTAAAATTAATAATTATTAACCATACAATTTATGGATCCATATATTTAATTAATATTTCAATTATACATTTTATTAATTTTATTAAAAATATAATTTTTAACAAAATCAATCATGGACCGAGTAGCAACAACATCTTCGAAATAGGGTGGCATTGAAACTCATCATTTTCGAGAAGACCAAAACGTTGGACAATTCAACAATAGTAACATGTAATATTTATAAATTCATTAAATCTTTTTACAGATTTTTCTTATGTATATTAATGAGAAGACCGTAAAACATAAATTTTATTTTATGCGACCCTTCTGGACTAAGCTTTAGTATATTGCTTTATTTTACCTAAAGAACTAATTTTAAAGGTCATAAAAATTGCATGGCATCTTAATAGTCAATACTATTGATAATTAATATATATTGGTTTATTATAACCAACCAGAGTTGACAAATTCCCCACCCGCTAACTTCAATTATTCAACTTAATTACTTCATTTCACGTAAACGTGGTTTGAGGCCGTATTTATTCTTCTTGTCCGTTGATCGAATCAATTTGGTAAATGAGTGCATGAAGTGGGCCCCCCACTATCCTCTATTGGCCATGCAATGGTCTGCATGATTAGGTAATTAAGCTGCTTTCACGCCAAAGATACCCATCGGAGTCCTATATATATGGCCCCAAATTCATTGCAATATTTACCATGCAACTTAACTTTTTTCTTACCTCCAACTGATTAATCGATGGCTACTTTTTCAGTTGTCTTTTTCATTATCTTCATGCTGTTTATTGGCAGCTCTTCAGCTCAACTTTCCACTAATTTTTATGACAAGACTTGCCCCAAGGTGTTATCCACCGTGAAATCAGCGATCGAGTCCGCCGTGGCAAAGGAGAAACGTATGGGTGCTTCACTCCTCCGCCTCCACTTCCACGATTGCTTTGTCCAAGTAATTTTCATTTCTAATTATTCCCCTGTTTTGTTTAGATAAATACTGATGAAATATGTGATTGAAAAGTTGTAGGTCCCATAAAATACATGATTATATTAATTGTAAATTTTAACTTGAATTTTTATCAAGATTTTAAGCTACACAAAACAGGACTTAATTCTTTCGTCTAAAAGCCTCAATCCGTTGGTACTTATCATGGTTAACTATATTTATTAGTGTCCAGTTATATCATGTTCGACTATAGCATGAAAGGGAGCAATAGGTTCTTCCATCAAAACATCCAAAAGAATATGTATTACAAGTATTCATGAAGACAAGATTTAAACAAATACATGTCTGTTATAAATTATTCTTCAATATTTCATCAAAAAATGTTCGTCACTAAACTTTTCAAGATAAAAATTTTCATAGCTAAACATTTATGGGTTGAAATAGACGTGTCCGCATTTCCAAAAATGTTAATTTCGGAAACAGACAAGTTTCGAACCAACAACTTCTCGATGTTTTGTTGTTAAATGAAAAGACTAAATTGGCGCATTGTCTTTGTTAAATAATAATAAACACTTTGTACTTATTAGTGTTCTTTAATTTCGTGTCTTGGAGCTAAACATGAAATAGGATTAACAATCATTCTCGTTTTAAATAGGGCTGTGATGGATCAATTCTCCTTGACGACACATCTTCGTTCACCGGGGAGAAAACTGCTGGCCCCAACAACAACTCCGTTAGGGGATTTAACGTGGTCGACAACATTAAATCCAAGGTCGAGGCTGTATGTCCAGGAGTCGTGTCGTGTGCTGACATCTTAGCAATTGCTGCCCGTGATTCTGTTGTTACTGTGAGTTCTTGTTCAAATTAATCCTTCATATTATACATCACATTGGCTTCCAAGATTAATTATGGTAAGTTGGTGTATCTAATTTTACAATCTTTTTCAGCTTGGAGGACCTAGCTGGAAAGTGAAACTTGGAAGGAGGGATTCAAAATCAGCAAGTCTTTCAGCTGCAAATAGTGGCGTAATCCCACCTCCAACTTCTACTCTTAACAACCTCATAAATAGGTTCCAAGCGAGAGGTCTCTCCGCCAAGGATATGGTTGTTTTATCAGGTATCTAATTATCCTATTACTAGCCTGACTTGGACGTTGTAAGCGTTTTCTCTTAAGTTCTTGTTTGGCCTCCATTTTTTCAAAATTAATTCATTTTCAATCGCACATTTTATGTGCTCGACAATTTTTATTAATTTTTCAACCACATGTTTCGTCAATTTTTATCAAAATCTAACTACTAAAAATCTAATTTTTAACTAAACCAAACATATCTAGCACGTGGTACTTCATATTAAACAAGACTACTTTCAAAATATATATGTATGCATACATATCAAAATATTATTTTATGTAAATATATGTGTGCATACGTATATGAAGAAATTAATTTTCTTGTTTATAATCTAAAACGTTAATTATATTATCTGAGATTAATTTCAAAATAAGTAACTTGGCTAAAATAGTATTTCTCCAACAGACAATACTTATTCTAATGCTTAGTTATTACTTATATGTAAACTTATAGATAATCTTTTCATGCTTAGTCAAATTGTGCTTAATTTGACTTTTTGTCATACTGACGAAAGGGAAAGGAGAAAAAATATTACTTGCTACATAATTAGGAGGACTTTGAAGACGGGAATAAAATATAAGAGCTAAAGACAATTACACTTCATTTATTCTAATTATATTTTATGTCAAGTTAGTGTCTTGTCACCTGGTCACATTGAACTTGCTACTAGACGAAATAACTTACGAATTTAGTATCGCATTCGAAAATTGGGAAGTCCATATTATTCCATCTTTGAAGTATTTCATGTAATGATACAGGAGCGCACACGATCGGGCAATCAAGATGTACACTCTTCAGGGCTCGCATATACAACGAGAGCAACATCGACACTTCTTTTGCTCGAACAAGGCAAGGAAAGTGCTCAAGAACTGTGGGTTCAGGGGACAACAACTTGGCACCTCTCGACGTTCAAACACCAAATGATTTTGACAATAGCTACTATAAAAATCTGATAAACAAGAAAGGACTTTTGCACTCTGATCAGATTCTGTACAATGGTGGATCAACTGATTCATTTATTGAATCCTACAGCAAGAGCCCTAATTCTTTCAACTCTGATTTTGCTGCTGCAATGATAAAGATGGGTGATATTAGTCCCCTCACGGGATCAAGTGGCGAGGTAAGGAAAAATTGTAGAAGGCCAAATTGATGGAGTGGAGACCAATAAATTTTTTTTTTTTAAAAATAATAAAGCTGTTTAGGCAGCTCGTTTGATAGAGAAAATTGAATAATATTGGACAAAACTAAAGAAGAAGAAAAAAAAATCTAAAATCTTATTTATTGTCCAATATTTATATCCAACTTTAAGTGTCAAACGACACTTGTCATTGAGTTTATTTTGTTTTGTACCTTTCCTTGTGAGTGTACGTATAGCTAGCCAGTGTCACAATCCTGCAAAAGGGGATAAAAAAATGTTCAACTGTAATTTTACGAATTTATAAAATATACTTTTGTATGTAATTACTAATTTCTGCTACAAAGTTTTAACCTTTGTTATTAAATTAAATTATAAAAAGCCTTGGTGAGTGAAGCATAATAAAGAAACTATTCAATTGCTAAGTGCTT
This sequence comes from Fraxinus cuspidata, assembly GCA_903798385.1. NCBI lineage: Eukaryota > Viridiplantae > Streptophyta > Magnoliopsida > Lamiales > Oleaceae > Fraxinus > Fraxinus cuspidata. The sequence goes on along the minus strand of CAIGRP010059478.1, from coordinate 4,951 downwards.
GGAGTGAAGAGTAATAAACATTAATATTGCTGGTTAAGTGTTTGTCTGAGAGAATTTGTAATGAGATTATACTGAAAATAAGTAGTAATCTCACAAAATGTATGGATAATAAATGAATATTAGTTGTGGATTTTAAATAATGTATTGTTGAAATTAATGCTTAACGATTATAATTTTTCCAAACAACTGGCCTATGGGTCGAGATGAACCGAGTCGACGAGCTATTTGACCTGTTTGCCACCCTCAACCCAACATAAGAAGATGTAAATTGATTGTTATGCCTTCCCTTTTAACCTCCAAGACAAACCAGTCAAAAAATTGACCAAACGTCGACATCTATATGTATCGCAACAGATCATCTTGTAGGAGTGGGAGCCGTCTAAATATTTCGTACAAAAAGTGGGTGTTTTTGTACACTTTGCACTTGTGATTCATCAACTAAAGCTATTCAAATGACATTTCAGATTAAGTAAAAAGTGAACCACAAACATTGTGCCATTTTCCTTTTTAGAAGAAGAAATTAGAGCATGAATAAAGGCATACTGCTATAGAAAATTTTGTCAAAATCATTGGCATATATTAATTTCGTCAAAATTAGAGACGAAATTTCTACAAGTGATTATTTGATCCATATATTTCATTTTATTAATATTACTGGCAAAATCCCTTTAACATTTTGCTTAAAATTTTCACTTTGTTTAAACCACTTGTGTTTAAGATTTTTTTTTTTTTTGAGACGTATTGATTGGTTTGTCACATAAAGTGATCGCCAATACTATTTTAAAACAACATTTTACTACTTCTCTAATTCTATTGTTAAATGGTACTCTTAAGCGGAAGAATGACCACCTAAGGCTTTCCGAGCTCAGTTTATCAAAAAACAACTAAGATCGACACCATCAAACCACAACCCAATACCTTACAACCTTCACTCAACTCCGATTGCTTTTGTATTGCCCACAAAGGACACAAAATGAGAGTTTGTTGCAGCCACATAGCAGCTACAAAGGCTAAAAGAAACAAGGAGAAGAACACTGCTATAGGAAGCACAAAGCAAAGAAGGAACAGTTGATTTTCTCTCAAAAGGGGCTAGGGCAATAACATGTCTCTCTCAATACAAAGGGGCTGTCATTTATAGTAGTATATTAGGCTTTTAGGGTAGGTAATGGATTAAGCCCAAAAGGGGAACAATAGATAACCAATAAGTGGGCTAAACACCAAAAGGAATCCAAGGAGTGAAGAGTCAGGTCAAGAGCAGCTCTAATTGAATTAGGCTACTTCCAATGGTTCAAAATAGTTATAAGCTCAGGTCGTTCCATTTTAGGTGTCGATATTTCAATTCAATCATTTAATCGATGCCGACTAAATAACTAATGATTTAACATTATAGCTCGAGTATGAGACGGGTCAGTCATTCCCACCCTCGTCCCATCGGTTATTTTTGTTGCCTTACTCCATCCCCAAACCCGGAGCGGTATGGGACGAGGCAGGTTCGAGGCGGGATCGGGGTGGACCTGCCCCATTTATCGCCCTGTTTATTTATTTTATTTTATTTTTTGCTTTTATTTTTTTATGTCTTTAGTTAAAAAATATTATTACTTGTTTACTAATTTGTTAAAAATAACTTACGTTCTCTTTAATAATGATGATAAATCTATAATTTTTGTTTGATAAAAAACATAAATTTGAAATTAACTTTAAACGGGGCGGGTAGCGGGGCGGTGATTATATTTCCCGTACTCTTCATACCCTCTTTGGATTAATGATCCTCGCCCCGTTTAGCCGGTTATGCCGGTAATCCTTGCCCCATTCAGGGTGGCCTCTACGGGTATCGGGTTGAACGAGTCTTTTTGCCATCCGTACCCATTAGTAATAATTCAAAAGAGGAGAACCGATAAAATTAAAAATTATTTACTTCCGCCGATATTTTCTTTGCAACTTCTAAATTTCACCATTGGCAGCACCTTAGTGCCCATGTTTGAAGGATTATATTGTGTATGGACTTTTTCGAGTCTTACCACTTCTTGTGACACAATATCTCTAATAAAATATAGTCTAACATCAATGTGTTTGATACATTCGTGAGAAACATGATTTTTGTATAAATATATAGAAGATTGACTATCAGAATATATTACCGCATCATTTAAAACACAAAGTTCATGAAACAGGCCTCTAAGCCACATGCCTCTTTAATTGCTTCAGTGGTGGCAATATATTCAGATTCTATTGTGGATAGTGCAATTATGTGTTGTAACTGTGATTTTTAATTAACACAAGAGTTAGACAAAGTAAATACATAAGAAGAGATAGATTTTTTTATTATCTCTACCCCTCACATAGTCCGCATCTACAAAACCTTTCAACTTCATGCCTTCTTTATTAACACCAAACTCTAGACCTACATCACTAGTCCCCTTTAAATACCGTAACATCTATTCTAAGGCTTCCCAATGCTCGGGACCCGGATTAGACATGTTTCTACTAAGAGAGCTAACAACAAAATCTAAATCTGGTCTTGTGCTGACCATTAAATACATAATATATTCAATCACATTAGAGAATGAAATCCTACTCATGTATTCTATTTATTTTTTATTACAAGGAACCTGATCTTCAGATAATACAAAATAATTAGTTAAAGGTAATATAATAGGTTTGCAATCACGCATGCCAAATTTTCTCAACAACTTTGAAACATAAGAAGACCGATTCAAAAATAAAGCAGAATTTAATCTATCTCTTTCAATTTTCATACCTATGATTCTTCTAACTTTACCTAGATCTTTCACGTCAAATTCACCATTCAACTTTGTTTTTATCTTACTTATCCACTTATGTGATGAACCAACTAAAATCATATAATCCACATATATCAATAAAGACACAAAGTCATTATTAGCATCATCATGTTGAAAATATAAGCAATGATCAAACTTACTCCGTTGAAACCCTATGGTGAGTACAAAATAATAAAATCTTTTATACCACTTTCTAGGTGATTGCTTTATGCCATATAAAAATCTTTTCAAGAAGCACACATCATCATGTTTTAGTTTGTCTTTAAAACCTTTTGGTTGATTTATAAAGATTTGCGCATCAAGTTCACGATATAAAAAATCAGTTTTTACGTCAAGTTAAGTTTTCAGTCAAAATGTGCAATCAATGCAAGCAAGATTCTAATAGTGGTGTACTTAACAATTGTTGAAAAAATCTCATTATAATTAACCCTCTCCTTCTGAGTGTATCCATTGGCCACTAACCTAACCTTAAATCTTAAGGATTCAGATGCGCTAGTACCCTCCTCAATCTTAAAGACTCACTTACAATCAACTGTAGATTTATTCTTAAGTCTAGGTACTAGTTCCCAAGTTTGATTCTTTTCTAAGGAACCCATCTCATCTTTCATTGCCTTAAATCACTTTTCAGATTGTCCACTCTTCATCGCCTCCTTAAAGGTTTTTGGCTCTCTATCAACTAGCTCATCATAGCTTGCATGAGCAAAAGCTAACTCAAACACATATCCAAATCTTCTATGTGCTCTTGACTGTCTCCTCTCTCTATCCCTAGCTAAGTTATAATCTCGTAAATGATTCTCTTCCTCAAGATGCTTTTCTATCACTACTTCCTTTCTATTCTCTACCTCACTAGAGGTAGCAGGGACGAATATGCTAAGTTTTTCTAACTCTACCTTCAACTGATCTCCCTCTTCACATTGTTCTTCTTCATTCACAGGTTCAAATTCAGTTTTAAGGCACGATATTTAACTCTCATTGAATGTAACATTTCTACTCATAATGATTTTAACCCATTTTTGGCTTTTATATTATAACATGTAATCCTTGACACCTTTAGGGTAACTTAGAAAAACACATTTTCTAACTATAAGTTCAATCTTTCCCTCACTTTGACTAGAAAGTGCAACACAACTAAAAGTTCTAAGCACAAAATAATCACTTAATTTACTAGACCATTTTCTTGAGGTGTATAACCATTCAATGCAACATATGGAGTCAAATTAATCAATAAGAAGCAGTCATAACAGCTTCTCCCCCAAATGACTTTGGGACACTAGAACTTAACGTCATGCAACGCACTTTATCAAGTATGGTTCTATTCATCCTTTTAGTTATCCCATTTTGTTGGGGGTTTAAGGAACGGTCTTATGCCTAGTTATTCCACTTTCTTTGCACAAATTGTAAAATTCAGTGTTACAAAACTCTAGGCTATTATCAATTCTCAAAAACTTGATTCTCTTGTCAGTTTGGTTCTCAACTTGTCTTTTCCAATTATTAAAGTTGTGAAAAGTATCAGACTTATCCTTTAAAAGTTAAACTCATACTTTTCCTGTGTAATCGTCAATGATAGACAAGATATACCTATTTATACCTGAGGTCGAATTATTAGCGGGAACCCACAAGTCCGAATGCACATATTCAAGCATGGCTTAAGTTTTATGAACACTCGTGGAGAATTAAGTTCTATAATGCTTACCAAGCACACAATGATCATAAAAAGATAAATTAGTCACATGATCATTACCGAAAGCACCTTTTTCATTAAGGAGTTTAAGCCCCTTAATACCCACATGTGCTAGTCTATTGTATCATTTATGTATATGATCAACCTTAGTAGAAGAGACAAATGAATCTAAACCTCTTATCACTTCCCCAGCAGTGATATAAATATCATTTTTTCTGATTCCCTTAATAAAAATGAGTGCATCATTTACCGATTTTAAAATTCAATTTCCAATTTTACCAGTGAAGTCAGCTTTCTCAAATCTTCCTACTGAGAATACATTCCTAGATAGTTAAGCAATATATCCAACATCTTTTAAAGTATACACAAAATCAGTGTCAAACTTTAAAATAATATCACCAATATCTACAACAATATAAGCAGAATTGTTACATGGCACAACATGCCCATCATTTGATTCATGCAAATT